>VSMD01084465.1:0-79977 GCA_008750895.1 Mirza zaza
ACAGAGTTTCACTTTATTGCCCAGGCTAGAGTGAGTGCCGTGGCGTCAGCCTAGCTCACAGCAACCTCAAACTCCTGGGCTCAAGCAATCCTGCTGCCTCAGCCTCCCAAGTAGCTGGGACTACAGGCACGTGCCACCATGCCCGGCTAATTTTTTCTATATATATTTTAGTTGGCCAATTAATTTCTTTCTGTTTATAGTAGAGATGGGGTCTCGCTCTTGCTCAGGCTGGTCTCGAACTCCTGAGCTCAAAGGATCCGCCCACCTCGGCCTCCCAGAGAGCTAGGATTACAGGCTTGAGCCACCGCGCCCGGCCCATTCATTTTTTTTAAAGGATTTTAAAAATAGACTTTATTTTTTAGAGCAGTTTTAAGTTCACAGCAAAATGGAGTGGAAAGTACAGAGAGTTCCTGTGTATCCCTTTCCCTCATGTATTTACACCTCCCTGCTGTCAGCACCCCGGCGGAAAGGGGCCCATCAGTCACAGTTGATGAACCCCATTGACACGTCATCACCCAAAGTCCGTAGTTTACATAAGGTCCATTCTTGTTGCTGTACCTTCTATGAGTTTTGACAAATGTGCAATTACATGTATCCATCTAGGTTATAGTACAGTATAGAATAGTTTTACTGCCCCCTAAGTCCCCTGGGCTCCCATTATTCATACCTCTCTCCCTTGATTTTTTATTGTCTCCCTAGTTTTGTCTTTTCCAGAATGTCATATGTCATATAGTTGAAATTACACAGTATGTAGCCTTTTCAGGTTGGCTTCTTTTACTTGGTAATATGCACTTAAGTTTCCTTCATGTCTTTTCATGGCTTGATAGCTCATTTCTTTTCAGCATTAAATAATATTCCAGTATCTGGATGTACCAGTTTATCCATTCATGTACTGAAGAAACATCTTGGTTGCCTCCAGGTTTTGGCAGTTTATGAATAAAGCTGCTGTAAATATCTATGTGAGGTTTTTGTGTAGGCATGCGTTTTCAGTTCATTTAGGTAAATACCAAAGAGCACAGTTGCTGGATTGTATGGTAAGAGTATGTTTACTTAGTAAGAAACTGCCAGGCTGTCTTCCAAAATGGCTGAGCCATTTTGCATTTCCTCAAGCAGTGAACAGGAATTCCTTTTGTTCCATAGCCTTGCTTTTATTTGGTAGTGTCAGTGTTTTGAATTTTGGTCTTTCTAATAGATGTATAGTGGTATTGGTTCTAATTTGAAATTCTGTAATGACACACGATGTTTAGCATGGTTCTTGAACTTTTGTTGGTCTGAAATCACCAGAAACACTGTCTTTTCAGAAGTTTATTTGCCATCTGTAAATGTTCTTTGGTGTGAGGTGTCTGTTCAGGTCTTTTGCCTGTTTTTTTAATGATGTTAATATTAATGATATTAAGAATATTAATATTCTTATTGAGTTTTAAGAGTTCTTTGTATATTTTCAATAACAGTTTTTAAAATCAGATATGCCATTTTCAAATATTTTCTCCTTATCTGTGGCTTATCTTCTTATTCTCTGGACAGTATCTTTTGCAGAGTGTTAAGTTTTTAATTTTAATGAACTCAAGCTTATCTATTATTTCTTTCATGGATCTTGCCTTTGGTGTTGTATCTAAAATGTCATTGCCATAAGATTTGCTCCCGTTATCTGCTAGGTGTTTTGTAGTTTTGTGTTTTACACATAGTTTTATGATCCATTTTGACTTAATTTTTGTGAAGGGTATTAGGTCTGTGTCTAGATTCATTATTTTTCTCCTCCCCACTTCTTCTTCTTCTTTTTTTTTGCATATGGATGTCCAGTTGTTCCAGCACCATTTGTTGAAAATGGATCTTTTTTCTCCATTATATTGTCTTTTCTTTGTAATCAGAGATTAGTTGAATATATTTATATTCAACTATTTCTGGGTTTTCTATTCTATTCCATTGCTCTATTTGTCTTTTCTTCCACCAGTACTACTGGTGGAAGCTATATATATATATATATATTTAGATTTATATAAGTTTTGAAGTTGGGTAATGTCAGCACTTTGACTTTGTTCCTCTCCTTCAATATAGTGTTGGCTATAACAGGGTCTTTTGCCTCTCCATATAAGCTTTAGAATCAGTTTGATGATATCCACAAAACACCTTACTGGGATTTTGATTGGGATTGCTTGAATCTATAGATCAAGTTGGAAAGAACTGACATCTTGACAGTATTGAGTCTTCCTATCCATGAATATGGACTGTCCCTCCATTTATATAGTTCTTTGATTTCTTTCATGTGACTTTCATAATTTTCCTTTTTTTTTTCATTTGCTTGTCAGGTGAAACAGTGGGAGTGGAGAAGGAACAAAGGAGTCTGTAATTGGTTATGATCAATTAGTTGTAAACACTACTGTACTTGGACCAATCATAATTTTCCTTTTGTAGGTCTTGAACGTGGGATCTATAGTGTTGTCCCCCCTTTGAGTTTTCATATCAGTAATTTGTGTCTTCTTTTTGTTCTTAGCCTGTATAGAGAATTTATTAGTTGTGGTTTCTTTTTTTTTTTTTTGAGTCAGAGTGTCACTCTGTTGCCTGGGCTAGCGTGCTGTGGTGTCAACCTAGCTCACAGCAACCTCAAACTCCTGGGCTCAAGCAATCCTACTGCCTCAGCCTCCCGAGTAGCTGGGACTACAGGCATGTACCACCATGCCAGCTAATTTTTTCTACATATTTTTAGTTGGCCAATTAACTTCTTTCTATTTTTAGTAAAGACAGGGTCTTGCTCTTGCTCAGGCTGGTTTCGAACTCCTGATTACAGGTGTGAGCCACCTCACCTGGCCCAAGAATTTATTAGTTTTATTAATCTCTTTCAAAAAACTAGCTTTTTAGGCTGGGCTTAATGGCTCACGCCTGTAATCCTAGCACTCTGGGAGGCCGAGGCCGGTGGATTGTTTGAGCTCAGGAGTTCAAGACCAGCCTGAGCAAGAGCAAGACCCCATCTCTACTAAAAAATAGAAAAAATTAGCCGGGCATGGTGGCACATGCCTGTAGTCCCAGCTACTCAGGAGGCCTGAGGCAGGAGGATCGCCTGAGCCCAAGAATTTGAGGTTGCTGTAAGCGAGGCTGACACCACGGCCTTCTAACTCGGGCAGCAGAGTGAGACTCTGTCTCAAAAACAAACAAAACCAGGCTGGGCACGGTGGCTCACTCCTGTAATCCTAGCACTCTGGGAGGCTGAGTCAGGCGGATTGCTCGAGGTCAGGAGTTCGAAACCAGCCTGAGCAAGAGCGAGACCCCGTCTCTATTATAAATAGAAAGAAATTAATTGGCCAACTACTATATATAGAAAAAATTAGCCAGGCATGGTGGCACATGCCTGTAGTCCCAGCTACTTGGGAAGCTGAGGCAGTAGGATTGCTTGAGCCCAGGAGTTTGAGGTTGCTGTGAGCTAGGCTGATGCCATGGCACTCACTCTAGCCTGGGCAACAAAGCGAGACTCTGTCTCAAAACAAAAAAACAAACAAAACCAAAAAACCCCACTAGCTTTTGGTTTTGTAAATTTTTCTGTATTGATTTCCGATTGTCAATTTTATTGGTTTCTGCTCTAATTATAATTTTCTTTTCCTACTCTTCCTTTGGATTTAATTTAATTCTTTTCCTACTCTTCTTTTTCTTGTTTCCTAAGATGGAAGTATAGATTATTGATCTTCGTCTTTCTTCTTTTCTAATGCATGAATTCATTGCTATAAATTTCCTTCTAAGCGCTGCTCATTTTGGTAAATTGTGTTTTCATTTTCATTTAGTTCAAAATATTTTAAAATTTTTTCTTTGTGTTTAGAAGGGTTTTTAAAATCTCCACGTATTTTGAGATTTTCCAGCTATCTTTATTGATTTCTGGTTTAATTCCATCATAGTATAAGGGCATACATTATATGATTTCTATTCTTTTAAATTTGTTAGGGTGTGTTTTATGGCTCATAATTCTTGGTGAATTTTCCACATGAGCCTGAGAAGAATTTGTGTTCTGCTGTTAGGTGAAAGTCTGTAGCTGTCAATTATAGCCAGTTGATTGATAGGGCTGTTGAGTTCAAATATGTCCTTACTGATTTTCTGCCTTCTAGATCTGTCCGTTACTGATAGAAGGATGTTAAAGTCTAAAACTATAATATAGGTTGACCATCACTAATCCAAGAATCTGAAATCCAAAATACTTCAACATTTGAAACTTTTTGAGAACTGTCAAAATACCACAGGTGGGCAATGAAGACGATGTTGCCACTGCAGAAAAAAATGCCTATTACAATATAATGAAAATGTGTAATGGACTTATTGAGCGATATTCATCCATAACAGAAGCAGAAATCATATCTGTTTTTAAAATCAAAGAGTGTCTTTTAAGACAAAAACCATTGTTAATGAGTCAGATGACTCTGTAGGAAACTTAAAAAGCCATTCAGCACAATGTCTCCTCTTCCCTGGAGGACCCCCTTCCTGTCCCTCACCTGCTTCTGATGTTCCTTCTCACCTAAAAATAATTCATGTACCTTTTAAAAAAAACACAGCATTGTAGGTAAAGACTGAAAGCCCCTATCTTTGTTGTTGCTGTTGTTTAGCTGCTGATGCAGGTATTCTGGTGATGCTGCTATACTGTTTAGTTACTTTGAATACATTATTTTTTCACTGTATTGATGGTATGTCATATTTTTTACTGTTAAGAACTTACATGTGAATAAATGTAAGAAAATGGTTGCTGTCAATAGCATGTAAATTCAGAGTTGGAAACAATGGTGATGTGAAACAATCCCAGATTGCCCACATGAGTGGCTGAAATAATGACAGCTTTGCTTTCTGATGGTTCAGTGTATGCAAACTTTGTTTCATGTACAAAATTATTTAAAGCATTGTATAAAGTTACTTTCAGGATATGTGTATAAGATATATATGAAACAGAAATGAATTTTATGTTTAGACTTAGGTCTCATTCCCAGGATATCCCAGAAATTCAAAACACTTCTGGTCCCTAGCATTTTGGATAAGGGATACCCTGTAGTGGATTCATCTGTTTCTCTGTGTGGTTCCATGAGTTTTCCCCTCACATATTTTGATGCTCTGTTAGGCACATACACAGTAAGGGTTATTATGTTTTCTCGGAAGGTTGACACTTTAATGATTATGTAATACCTCCCTTTATCCTTGATAACTTCTTACTCTGAAGTCTGCTTTGTCTAAAATTAATAAAGTTTTGATTATTGGTAGCTTGCTATATCTTCTCTCCATATATTTACTTTTAATCTATGTATCTTTATGTTTAAAGTGGATTTCTTGTAGACAGCATGAGGTTGTATATTTGTTTGATCCATTTTGACAATCTCTGTCTTTTAATTGGTGTTTTTATATTTTTAGTAATAAGATCTCCCTCTGTTGCCTAGGATGGTATGCAGTGGTGATCATAGCTCCCTGCATCCTCGAATTCCTGGGATCAAGTGATACTCCTGCCTTAGCCTCCCAAGTAGCTGTCCACACCTGGCTAATTTTTGTATTTTTTGGTAGAGACACGGGGTTCTTGCTCTTGCTCAGGCTGGTCTCAATCTCCTAGCCTCAAGTGACCCTTCTGCCCTGCCCTCCGAAAGTATTGGGATCGTAGACATGAGCCACCTCGCTCAGCCTACTTCACTATTTTATATAAGGGACGTGAGCATTTATGGATTTTTGTATCTAAGGGGGTCCTGGAACCAGTCCCCCAGTGATACTGAGGGATCCTCATATTCCTTATTGCTCCCTCCAGACAGACTGGTGGTTTCACTTTGTGTATGTGTGTACATATAAGTGAAATGAATGATAGCAATAATATACACCCACACAGGTATACATAATTGAATACACTGTTGCTAATATTTTGAGCAAACTGTTACAGTTAGATCAATTAAGAAAAATAAAAGTTTTTTATAATACCTTCATTTATTCCTTCTTTAATGTTCTTTATGTAGATCTGAGCTTCTGACCTATATTTTCCTTCTTTGTGAAGATCATCTTTTAACATTTCTTGCAAGGCAAGTCTGTTGGTGACAAGTTTTGTCAATATTTGTCTGAGAAAGGTTTTTTTTTCCTTCTCTTTGAAGAATAATTCTGCAGGATACAAAATTGTGGGTGCATGACTTTTTTCCTCTCAACATTTTAACTATTTCACTCCACTCTCTTTTTGCTTATGTGGTTTCTGAGGAGAAGTCTGGTGTGAAGAAGTCTTGCTTTTCTGTGGTGAGGTGTATTTTCCCCCTCTGGCTTCTTTCAGTTTATGTTTTTTAATCTTTGATTTTCTGCAGTTTGAGTATGATATGCTTCAGTGTAGTATTTTCTGGCATTCCTCCTGCTTGGTGTTCTCTGAGCTTCTTGGATTTGTGGTTTGATGTCTCACATTAATCTGGGAAATTCTCAGACATTGCTTTGAGTATTGCTTCTCTGTTTGTTTCTTTGTTCTCCTTGTATTTCCATAATGTGTAAATTATGCCTTTTGCACTTGTCCCAGTGTTCTTGAATATTCTTTTTTTTTTCTTTTTTCTCTTTGCTTTTCAGTTTTGGATGTTTCTATTGACATGTCCTCAAGCTCAGGTTCTTTGGTCAGCCCAGTCCAGTCTACTAATGAACATATGAAAGGCATTCTTTATGTCTATTATATTGTTTTTTATCTGTAGCATTTTTTATTCGTAGAATTTCTGTCTCTTTATACTACTCATCTGTTGTTGCACGCTGTCTACTTTATCCATTAGAGACCTTAGCATTTAATAATAGTTATTATAAATCCGTGGTCTGTTAATTCCAACATCCCTGCTATATCTGAGTCTGGTTCTGTTGCTTGCTTTGTCTCTTCAAACTGTACTTTTTGTATTTTAACACGCCTTTTCATTTTTTGTTGAAAAACGCCTATGATGTCTGGGCAAAAGGAGCTACTGTAAGAAGATGTTTAGTAGTGTGGTGGTAAGGTATAGCAGGAGGGGAAGCATTCTGTAGTCCTGTGATTAGGTCTCATTTTTTTGTTGAACTTGTACCCCTGGCCTGTGCTTCTCAGTCCACCATACACTCACCCCTTGTGGGACAGGATGGCTTGACCAGGTTCTCTAGTTCCTAGAAGTAAAACTCAGGACAGTGGTGGGGGGGGCTTCCTAAGAGTAGTGTGGTCTCTTTGTCCATGTGTCTCTCCCCTGGGATTTTTTAACTGTCAGAATTGTCCTCACTGACCCTTCAACAATGTCAGTTACAGTTGAAGTTTCCTACCATGGCACTGGTTCCTGTGGAGGTTTCTGGTTCAGTAAGTGGTGATTCTCTATCCCCCCAACTCTCTCTCCAGTTTGGGTGGTAGTTGTTTGATCTGTGACCTCAATTCTTTGACCAATCTAAGAAGAGTTGTTGATGTTTTTTAGTTTGTTGAGCTTTTTATTTGTTGGGACAAATTTAACTACAAAAGCTCTTTATATACCAGATCAGACAAGATTTAAGGATTATTTGATTATAAATAGCTAACCTTTTCTTGGCTGATAAAGATTTTTTTTTTCTAAATGTGAAAATTAACTCTGTGAGGACATAATGGTGATGTTTAGCATTTGAAGCCCCCTTTCCTGGAAGCCAGTACTCGGTATATCCATTGTGGGTTATATGTGTATTGGTGAGAAGGAAGGGGATCTTAGTAACTGTTGTAGTTCCAGAGTGAATTCTTTACTTTTACGTCTCCTTTTTTCATTTCTAATCTCCTTTATGCCCCTCTGTTGCTGCTAGTCTTTGTATTGTCTTCCCTCTTTGGGCCATCACATACTTAATTCTTCACCCGTTAGCTACTATCAAGTTTCTGGACTACCTCTCAGTGCATGTGGTGGGTGAAGTGGGCTGAGTGGCTCTGTTAGCAGTCAGGCTGCTGTCTCACCATCTTTATCTCTGAACTAGGGTGGTAACTTTTCATTTAGACCAGTTGGCCATGTATTGCCTTTATTGAGTTAGCTTTTAAAAATTGCTAATGTGACATCAATAGAGAAATTTGTGTTTTAAAAAAATGCGCAACTTAATATAAGGCCAAGGAGAGAGAACTTTGCAGAAGCTTCCCTGTATCTCTTCCCAGTCTCAGCTTCCTCCTCCACCCAGAGGAACCACTATTCTGACTTTATGATAAGAAGTTCATATCTTCATCCTTTTTCATTTAAGTGTGCATTCCTGATGAATAGTAAGTACTGCTATTGCTGCATCCCATAAATTTTGATACATTGTGTTTTCATTTTTATTCTATTTAAAATATTTGAAATTTTCATTGTGATTTTATCTTTGAACCATAGGTTTTTAGAAGATTTGTTTAATTTTCGAGTACTTTGGAATTTTCCAGATAGCTTTTTATTATTTGTCTCCAGTTTAATTCTAGTGTGAGAATATTAGAGAATATACTTTGTATGATTTCAATTTGTTATAAGTGTATTGAGACTTGTATTACGACTCGGCAGTATATGGTGTATTTGAGTGAGTGTTTCCTTGTGAACTTGGGAAAAATGTGTATTTCGGCATTATTGGTTTAGTTTTCTATAAATGTCAGTGAAGTGAGGCTGGCTGTTCATGATGTTCATGTCTTCATCCTTTCAGATTTTCTTCCCACTTGTCATATCAATTGCTGAGAGAAGTGTATAATTAGGTATAATTATGGATATGTCTTTGTCTTCAATTCTGTCAGTTTTTGCTTCATGTATTTCAGTACCCTAATTGGGTTCATATGTATTAAAGATTATTTTGGCTCCTTGATTAATTGACCCTTTTGTTATTTTGAAATGTTCTTTTGGTCTGTGGTAATATTGTTTGTTATGAAGTTCATTTGCTTGATATTAATAATTGGTTCTTTCCTTTATTTACGGTCTCTTAATTGGTATAGTTAGACTGTTTTCACTTAATGTAATTATCAATGTGTTGTAGATTAAAGGTATTTTTGCTGCATATAATATTCTAAGTCTATAGGTAGGTTGATTTGCTTATTTTGTAGCTCCTAAAAGAGTTATTCTTCTGTCTTCTGGCGTATGTTGTTTCTGATAATGGTTCTGGAGCCAGATTTATTTAATATTTTTCTTTCTCTGTATTTAATGTCTTCTGTTCTTTAGCTTTTGTGTGTGTGTGTGTATGTGAGAGACAGAGTCTCACTTTGTTGACCCGGGTAGAGTGCTGTGGCTTCATCATAGCTCACAGCAACCTCAAACTCCTGGGCTCAGGTGATTCTCCTGCCTCAGCATCCCAAGTAGTAGGGGACTACAGGTGCTTGCTACCACCCCCAGCTAATTTTTTCTATTCTTGTTAAAGACGGGGATCTCACTCTTGCTCAGGCTGTTATCAAACTTCTGACCTCAAGTGATCTTCTCGCCTCAGCCTTCCAGAGTGCTAGGATTACAGGTGTGAGCCACCACACCCAGCCTTTAGCAGTTTTTAATATATTCTCTCTTTATCAGTGGTTTTTAAGAATTTGATTAGAAAGTGCTATGGTGTGGTTTCCTATTTTTTTAAATCTTTCTCTGGCTTTGTTGAGCTTGTTGGCTCTGTGTTTGCATTCTTTTTATCATATCTGGAAAACTTTCTGTCATTATTTTTTTCTCCCTCACTATTCTCTTCACTCTCAATTGGAGTCTAGTTTCTTCTATGTTAGGTCAGTTGATACTGTCCCACAGGTCCCTGATGCAGAGTCTGTTCTGTTGTTAATTACTTCCAGTTAATTTTTAATTTTAGATCATTTATTTTCCACTAGTTTTGTTTCCTTTATACTTTCCATTTTTCTATTTTAAGTATTTGAATTTTTCTTTAAATATATGAACATACTTATTAAAGGTCTCTTAATGTCCTTTCTTGCTGTATATACTTCATTTCAGTAGCTCACCTTGATTATGAGGTTACAATCTGCTACTTTTCTTCATGTCTAATAATTGTTGGTTTTTTTTGGATACAGAGTCTTGATCTGTCTCCTGGGCTAGAGTGCTGTGGGGTCAGCCTAGCTCGCAGCAACCTCAAACTCCTAGGATCAAGCAGTCCTTCTGCCTCAGCCTCCTGTAGCTGTAGTCTGTAGTCCTGTAGCTTGGACTACAGGTGCATGCCACCATGCCCGGCTAATTTTTTCTAATTTTAGTAGAGACGGGGTCTCGCTCTTGTTCAGGCTAGTCTTGAACTCCTGAGCTCAAGCAATCCTCCCACCTCAGCCTCTCAGAGTGCTAGGATTACAGGTGTGAGCCTCTGCACCTGGCCTGTGTAATAATTTTTGATGGGATGTTAGACACTTGAAATGTTGTGTTGTTGAGTATGAGGCCTTTGTTGATGCCCTTTAAAGAGGGTTGCAATCAGTTTTGGCAAGCAGGTGCTGTGGGTGGATCTACAGTGGCCTTTGTTCCAGGTCTTCCTCAGAATTCTATTAAGGACCACCTTTTGCCATTTTTATTGATTACCCCAAGTGTTTGAGAGGTGGCTGATGGAATCTGAACAACTTTATCCCCTTGTGACTTCTCAGAATTGTATATGTGCAGATTTATGTTTAGCCAAAGACTGAAGACCCCCTTCTCCCAAATGCAGGCTTTTGGAGTAGATCCCTAAGTAGATCCCTCCTTGCCCACACTCAGTTCCACAAATTCCAGCCACCCAACTCCTTCCAGCTCCCAGCTGACTTGCAGTTTGATAAAAGCACAGTGTTCTTCTTGAATTCCCCTTCATATACCATTGTCCTTAAATTGCTTCCAGGAGTGAAGTCAGGGTCCCTGCAGGGCTCTCCTCATTTGCTTTTCTGCTCCCAGGTCCCATAGGCCTGTGTTTCCATTCCTCTCAGTGTCTGAAATGAGGTGTTTCATATATTTTGTCCTGTTTTGTAGTTGTTTATGACAGGAAGACAGTTCTGTACCATTTAGTACTTTATGGCTAGGATTGTTGCTTTTTTTTGGGTGTAGTTTTTGTCCATGCAATTCTGGTTTTGTGCTTTTTATGGCTGATCCGCGGGGTGGAGAACTGTTGCCTCTGCCATTTTGTCTTCCTAGAATCCTTTCTGTATATCTCCTCCTTCAGAGTTAAGTAAACAAATGACTTTTTTACATGTGGCTGTTAATGAATTATTTTCTTTTCCTACTCTTGTTAGCAGTTTTTCAGAAGTTAAGTTTTTTCCTGAGTTCTAAAGTATTTTATCCAGTGTTTATTGACTGTGTACTCATCTCTCTTATAGGCCATGCTGGCGTGTCTGCAAACATGATGAAGAAGAGGACGTCCCACAAGTAAGCAATTCTGAAACTTGTTTTTAGATAGCATATTGTGACCTTTTGTTAACCAGTATTTGAGATCACGTAGGAGGGGTCCCCTCCCCTGTGAATGAGGGGTTCTTAGCTCAGAGGAGATAGCCTCACCAGGCCTTGATGTGCATTGAGAAATGGTTTGTGGTCATATTACCTGTTCATTCCCTTCTCTTTGGCTGGCTGAAGTGTGCCAGGTCTACGTTTCAGCCTTTAAAAGCCTCAGGGTCATGATTTTCCCCTCCAGATTAATGGGAGCTGACCCAATGGAAGAAAAGATTCGCGTGGCAAGTGTGGAAGGTGGAAGGTGAACCTCTCTCACTTCTCTCTTTGGAAAGGCTGCAGGGTCCTTAGCCTTCCTTTCCTGATCTTGCTTTAAATGAAGGAAAAGCTTATGATTTTAGGGAAAGCATATCCATTTTAAAAGATAATTAGATAACCATGTATTTGAAGTGACGTGTTCTCAAACCTAAATTCTATAGGTGCCAGAGGACAGAAGCCACTTTTTCTCAGAAACCATTTTTGTGTGTGACATAGTTACATCCAAAAAGACAATTGAGATACTATCTTAAATTATAATATCCGCTTTTACTTTACTGTATTTAATAGATTTCACAAGTGTCCGCCTTGCACTGGTGACTGTGTTATGACATCCCAGAAGTGTTACTTTGACAATCTATTTTAACTGTAAGACTCTTAGTCATAGATTATTAAATATGTCAAAGACACTCCTTGATCCTTACACTATATGAGGCACTCTTTATAGCACTTATTTCCAAATTATTCATATTGAAAGCTTATGCCCATAGTGACTGAAGAGGGTGAGAAGCCTCTTGAAGGATCTGGATGAATAGGAGAGTGCCCTTTGGTAATTGTTAGTGGTTGAACCAAACTTGTATCCCATTCAAGTGAATACTTGATACATAATGTAAATATTCATAATATTCAGCCTAAGAAATGACCTGGAAAGTATAAATACAAAGGTTAGATAAGTATGCTCTTGTTTTCCTGAGGTTGAATAAAATGTTTCTCAGATTTCATTCATTTGCTCATGGCTTTCATGGTTTTGCTATATGCAGTGATCTGATAATTTGTGATATGTTATGATATGATAACTTATGATATTACCATAAATGGGAAACCATCTTTTATCCCAAGTAGAATAACAAAAAAACAAATATGTCGTAAATATTAGGTAATGATAAAAACTTAAATACAGTAGGTTAAAAAGGCAAATTAAATACCAACTTTGCAAGACTAAAGCAGTTCATTCAAAATAGATTTTGTCAGTTAGGTTAAAATAAAAGGCTTTGAGAATGTTAATGGACATTCTATTTTAATCATTTTTACATATTTTCAAATCATCATCTAAGATTAAAAGTTCATTTACTTAGGATTTTAGATATTCATAGGGTTGAACCCTTGAGTGTGTGAGGAGATTCCATTTGCCTGATCTTAAGCAAATAATTCCCATTAACTCATGGATTTGATTTCCTAGATCATAAGAAATAAACATCTACCTATTAAAATATTTTCAAGTTCTTATGCATACCAACTGAAAGAATCTCTCATTCTGTTCCTTGTCTCAAAGACTAGAATCCTTGAGCCTGTTATTATGTAGCAAAAGGGAAATGTTAATGAATGGAAAAGTTGTCAACCCTTTTTTCCTATTTTTTCTATTCTCAATCCAAATCTGAAGATGAGTAGATGAAAAAAACACTGAAACAAAAGTTCCCCATTCACAAATGGGGGTTATGAATGTCTTTCACATGGAATGAGGAGAAATGGCTGCATGGAGCTTTGCAGAGGCTGCCTGGTGGAGAGGCAGGCTCCCCTAGGTGCTGGTCTTGGGGCTAGGAGGCCTGATGGAGCACGAGCTCTGCTGTGGGCCCTTGATGTGTCTGGGGTCAGCTTACTCCTGCCTGAAGTCAAGGTATTGGGCTGCAGCAATGAGGTTTTCAACTTTTCAACATAGATTCTTTTCTACAAATGAAATTTTTATGGAGAACAAATATACAAAAGCAGCTATATAGCCAACCTCTCCCCTTCATTGCCTCCACGTGGAAGGAGTAAGGGTTCCCTCAGCACTTGCTGTGTGGGGCTCTACATTGGTAGACGTTGGCACTCTGTGATGGCAGTCACCCCGTCTGCCACTTCCACATCAGTGTAGGAGGGCTGAGGAAGGTTCTCATGTGTAGTTGCCTCTGGTTACTTGAGAGGAAAATCGCAGAATTGCCCTCAGCACAGTAGCACCTCTCCCTGTAAGATGTCAGGAGGGTACAGGGAATGTGGTCGGAAGCATCGAGACCACATGGGAAACATTTATATAGCTGGGTTTTGTTTTTTAAGTAAATAGCTATAAACTGTGTCTCCTGTGGGCTGTGCACCTTGCTGTGTTTTGAGGACAAACTAGTGGATAAAACTTTCTGAGATTTCCAGGAAGTTGTATGGGAATTACTTTTGGATTAAAAGTATATCTTGAAGGGAAGATACAGCTGGAGGGGGTCTAAGATGAACTTAGTTGAAGTTGTTCTTTGTTTTAGTTATCAAATATAAATCCCTCTCCCTCAATTTGAATAAGGGATAGATTTCCATTTCAAGGTACTATTGGAAAGGGTGACTGGGCTTTGATATACATTTCACTGACTTACATTCAGAAAGTGGGCTAGGATCTAGTAAACACTACATAGAGGTATTTCCAGCCATTTGTCCTTTTTATAAAACACAGATACGAATTGCTGACAAAGAATATCGTTGTACTCATCGTCTTCCTCCTCCTCCTCCCTGGTGTGGTCTCTTGTAGTTTTCATGGTAACCCTGTCCTGTAGGAACTGTGAACCCTTATTACAGTTGTGAAAACTGATGCACAGAAAGATTAAGTAACTTGTCCAAGGCCATGCAGCCAACATGGGAGTAAGCTAGGACTGGGAAACAGGACAGTCTGATTCCAGAGCCCATGTTATTAACTACCACATCCTACTTTTACTGTCTTATCGTCTCATCTCAAAAATGGGTCATTTCAGTCATCAACATGAAGACTGATAACTCTTGTGCACATGCGTACATGCACCATGGTGTGAACAATCTTCAGTTGGTTGGAACATTGAATGCTTTTTAATCACCTTGCAGTAACTTCTGCGTTCATGCCAGTGAAGTGAATAGCATTTTGGAGGTCCTTCAGTTGTTTGAACATTTGCCATAGGTATCTCTAGTGTTTTAAGTGCACAGTGTGTAGACTAAGTAAGGAAAGAAACCATAATGACTTGGATGGGAAACTGACTTTTCTTCCCCCCTCCATCTTGTTTTTATGTCGTCACTTTAAGCTGGAAAATGACAGTATTTGGTATATTGTATTTAGTAATAATTACCAGCAAAGCAGTTTTTTTCTCTCTACTTGCTGGTTTGAATCTTGCAAAAAGACAATTATTTTGATTTAACCAATTTTTTCTTCTAAGATCTGCTGGAACTCAGAGTAAGGGAGTTGCTTTTATAACATTACCAAATAGACTGGAAATACCATCAGCAGTTAATCTATACAACCAAGTATAGAGGTGTGTGGCAGGCATTTACTGGTTCATAGAGGAACTGTGATAGTTGAAACTAGTAATAGTTAATGTTACATGTATGATGTCTTTAAATATTGGCTACCAAAATGAGATATTTAAATACTGTTTAGGAATAGTAGTAATTAATACATTAACTGCCATGTGAGTTGTATTTAACTCACAATAGTTTTGAGCTTAGTGCCTCACGAAGCAAAACCCTGTAATTGGTTCATGAAAATTTTATGATCTTATTATTATAATTAATATTGACAGTTTAATTCTAAAAACATGGATTGTGTTGCATATAACTCATGCACAGAAAACAATAAAAAATAACAAATTTTTCATTAAGTTAGAAAGGATCATTTATGTTTTTGAAGTTTTTATTCTTTTTTCCTAATAAAACACTTTGGCCCCAAGGAAAACCTTTTTTTCTATTGTGACAGTATGTTATTTCAAACCACTAAAGAGTCTTCGTGAAAAGATGAAAGGTTTTTCATCATCTTTTCTTGATGACAGAATAATTAGAATGGTACTTTTAGAACTTATTTAAAGTGTTGAGCAGAGAGTACATAAATGTCTCCTACAATGTCAGTTTACCTTTTGGGGACCACAAACGCATAGAAATTAGTGTTTGTTCTGTATCAGTGCCACCCATGATGTGGTCCATAGATAGGCAGCAACAGCACTTGGTCACTTGGGAACCTATTAGGAATTCCTTGGTCCCTCTACAGCCTGCTGAATTGAAGAGCCTGTGGGGGCTGGGCTGGGGAAGTTCCTGGCATGCTCTCTAGGTGATGAGAATGCATGCTGAAGTTTGAGAAACAGTGGCCTAAATGATTACTGGAAGTGTTACCTTAAGCACGTTGGAGAACTAAATCAGATTGTGGTTCAAAATTAGTACACAAAATTATAGCAATGAAAAGGCGGTTGCAATGTTGTGTAATTGGTCACCATTTACTAGCATTCAAACTCTAAGAAAAGTTTTTCTTAGCTTTTATACAGATATCTGTTCATCCCTGGCGATGCTACACACCTTTTTATTACTTTTTTTCTGAATCATTTGTTTCAAGAAATAGCTTCTGGAGATTTAAAAACAAGGAAAGAGATTATAGATGTTTAATTTTGGCTTCTGCTTGAATTATGTGAGTCATTACACAGTGTAGGTTTTCATTACTGTATGGCTGTAATTCAAGGTATCCTCTAGGTTGAAGGAAGTGTCTTGGTATTTATTTTACAATATTTCTCTTACTGGAGGGGATGTTACTAACTGGTTAATGATAGTTAAAAATATTTTAGACTCATTCATCTCCAAGAAAATATAAGAGATTGAGGGCTTTTAAAAATACATGTATGCACAAGGGAAGTCACTGCCACCAGAGTGGGAGCCTCCGCTGTCCCCTGGGACCTCTGACACAGCCAGCCAGTCCCTGCACCTCCACGTGGGAGAACTCCCAGCAGCGCTGCACTTTCTGACAAAGACTAGATGTCTGACTTACCTGAGAGCAGCATCCTACCCAAATCCCAGTGATGACAGAACGATACAACGGTGAGAAGCAGCTTCCTGTCCTGGATAAGACCAGGTTTCTCAGACTTGATCATGTGCGAACTCATGATTAGAAGGTGCTCATTACTGCTCAGTGCTAATCCAGTCTTCTTGCCGTGAATGGACACAGCAGGTGAGCGTCTCTGCCCCATCTCAGAGGGGTATGAGAGTGAGGAGGATGAGGATGGGTTCCTGTACATGGTATGTGCCTCCCAGGAGACATTTGGAATGAAATTGTCAGGGTATGACTAGAAAAATGCATTGATTCTAGAACTTTTTAAACCCTTACGAAGGGAAAAAAGGGATGTTACCAACAGAGATTGATCAGTTCATCTAATTGCAGATCATCAAAACAGTAGTGTTCCCACCTCCTGGAGTTTTAGAAAATTGGTTTTGTATTTCAGATAGAAAAACTGAGCTCCACATGGGCACATTGACCTTTGGAAAACTATATCACTTAACCCAGGCTATCTTGTTTTCAAATCTTAGAAATTTAAAGATAAAATGCTTTTCATTCTTAAATACATACATACATACATACATACAAAAACATGTATGTCCAGAGACCATTTAAGTAAAGAGCACTATATTCAAAGAACTCTCGTTTTAAATCAGAGTTATTTTAAGTTATTAATTACACTTTTCTATTTGTGATTTTTTTTTTTTTTTTTTAAGACAGAGTCTCACTTTGTTGCCTGGGCTAGAGTGCTGTGGAGTCAGCCTAGCTCACAGCAACCTCAAACTCCTGGGCTCAAGCAATCCTACTGCCTCAGCCTCCCGAGTAGCTGGGACTACAGGCATGTGCCACCATGCCTGGCTAATTTTCTCTATATATTTTTAGTTGGCCAATTAATTTCTTTCTATTTTTAATAGAGACAGGGGTCTTCCTCTTGCTCAGGCTGGTTTTGAACTTCTGACCTTTAACGATCCTCCTGCCTCATCTCCCAGAGTGCTAGGATTACAGGCGCGAGCCACTGCACCCGGCCTGTGATGTTTTTAGATTGAATGATTCAGAGTTGATTGACCAAAGGTTGTTTTAATTTTATACCTCTTTTAGTAATTTTGCATATTCCTAATAGTTTGCTTTTATATATACTATTTCAGCTTTTGTAATCAAACTTTAGTTTTTATTAAACCTGTTCTTGATTTTTAATCTTAATTAGAAATTAAATTTTCTTTTAAGTACTTGTTCAGTATATAATTAACTTTTTACTGTGGAAAAATTTATATACAAAAATACAGAATAGTATGTAAAAAATCTTGCATCGCTCACCTAGCTTCAACAACTATTGACATTTTCCCAAATATCAGATATTCTTAGTATGTCACTTGTTATTTAGGGAAGTTCTAAACCTATCTTGAAGGTGTAGATGCTAGTTGGAAGTACTTAAATAAATTTATTGACAATTTACATATTTCTGTTCTCTTAATATTGAGCATGGGCTAATTTTTTTTAAGCACTCTCCCTTAAAAGCTTTGCTGTGCAGCTTGTGTGTTCAGGGCTTAGTAATCAGAAAGCTCGACTCCTGATTTTAAAAAGTAGTGTATTATTTATTAATCATTTTTACCTTTAGTATTTATTGGAAAAGCTATCTTTGTTTCCTTTGTCTTTTTATTCAAATTAAGTTGTTCATTATATGAATTGGACAGAAATGATCTCTGTAACAGATATTCTTTAGTTCTTTTGGAACTAATGAAATGACATTCTAAAAGTAGACTTGCTCTTGACCAAAAAGGGGGGAGGGATAGAAATAAAATGTAGGAATTGTGTTATTAAAATACATAAATCCATTTTTATATATAATTCCTTGCAGAATTAGGATACACATTGCATTAGTTTAGCAGCAATTATAATTAAAAATTGTGTTTTATTTGCTGCAAAAGTGAAACACTTAAGTCATTGTAGAAGATTTTGAAAACAGGTAAACACAAAGGAAGATAATTATTTCTAATACCATCATCCAGAGATTGTTAAAAATTTAATGTATATTTTTAAAAATCTGTTTTCTTCATATCTGTATGGAGAATTGCATATGTAAAAATTTTCATGTGATATATTCCACATTTGTGGGTTTTTTAAATGTCTTTAAATTCTTTTTCATAATTTTAATAGTCATATAGTTATTTCATCATAGAGCTACACTATGAATTATTTAATCAGTGGGACCAATAGGACCAGTAGTTGAACATTTTTAATTTTCAGTTTACCCTGTTAGTTATGTTATGCACATCTGTTAGTTACGCACATCTGTTGTGTTTTATTTTGATAAATTTCTGGACTTGAACTCAGTGGGACGATGAATACTCCACGTGGTTAGGTGTTGGCATATATTGCCAAATTGATCATCAAAAAGATTGTATCTGTTTTGTAAGCAGATAGAAAATAGTACTTCACCACAATTTACATTAAAACAAATCATCAATATTTTAAGTTTTTATTACTGTTAATATAGAAAGACCATTCTAGTGGCAGACCAGGAACACTGAGAAATTTCTAGAAGCTCTAAAGCAGTTGAGGACACATTTAAAAAAAAAAATCAAAACTAAGATGAAGAACCTAGTGCAGGAAAAAAAAACCTCCAAAAAGTGAACATTCAAAACAGATCTAGAATACTGCCAGCATCATAGATAGCAAGGGCTGGGCACAATCACCAAAGTTTTTAAGGGTGAGAAAATTAGACAGTGTTGGCATTGGAGCTGAAGATGCTCAGGCTTACCTCCTCTTGACTTTCAATTCATCTCTCACTTCCTGACTGCTGGGTACCTACCTGGGTCATAGCTTCTGTTACCAGAACTTGCATTTATTGCTCAGAGGCCAGGGATTCTCACATATGGGCTGAAGACATATACTGCAGCTACAAATGCCTCTTCATCTTGACTTACATCTATAAATATGAAAAAGAGTCGTCAGGCATCTAAGGAACGCTAATAGCATGATAGGAAGTCACTAATCATAACAAAAGAGCAAACCTGGAATCACCTAATGCAAAGGAGACCTGACCCTGAAGAGTTTCATAGAAGATTCAGGAAAAAAATGAAAATTATCCTTAGATATCAGAAAGCATGTTTGTTAAAAAGAAAAACCATTCTTTTTTGAAAAAAACATCTTTTTCAATATGATAACCATTTTTTAGATATGAAGAATATTATATAAGATATTTGATAGGTTGGGAGTTTTAATTCAAGAACAGTTGAGCTGAGGATTTCTTCAAGATAGAAAGTATGAGAGGGCAATTGAGTAATGGAAGATTGACCTAGAAGTGCTAGCATTTTTCTAATGAGCTTCTAAAAGGGGATGAAAGAGAATAATCTAAATATGGAAGATAATTTTGATCAGCTCTCTACGTTGACCAGCTTCTAGTGAGGGATAATTAAAAACACATGCTGTAAATCCTGATGATATTCCAGAATCTAGAAACAAAATTCTAAAACAACTTGAAGAAAAAAACAGGTTCCCCTTAAAGGAACAAAGATCAGATTGGCATCTGATATCTGTAACTCTAGATGATAGAAGAAAATGAAAATTTTTTTCCCCTCAAAGTACTCAGGGAAAAAGAACCTAAGTTGAATACCTAAGCGATTCAGGGACGAGAGAAAATATTTTCAGGCTTGCAAAAATCTAGAAAGTCTGTGTTTCTGAACCCTATCTGAAAGAATTATCCAGAGGATATATCTAGAAGAACAAAATGTGCATGGGAATAAAATATGTGAAAATACTAAGCAAAAGCAACCAAAAGGCTTCCTTATTTCTAAATAAGGCAGTGCTAAAAAAAAATTATTCTTAATGGAGTAACAATTTGAAACAAAAGCCTAAGTTTCAGGAATAAAGAAATAGTAGCCAGGTAAAGTTTTAATTTTTCCTTCTTTTACTAAGGATTCTTGTTTGGTTTTTTAGTCTTGCTTTGTATGAGAAGGAAAAGCAGGAGTTTTGATCAATTGTAGATTTTAGTAAAAACAAGTTTAGATATGATATTGAAAAGTTAATTGCTGGAAGACTAGATATAAGATATATAACTTGCATTAGAAGCTTCATTTGGTACAAAGAAACCTTAGTCATTCTGATTATACAGATAAAGGAATAAAGGGAGGCAAGGAAGTGAAAGCAGAAGGCAAATAGAAAACAGAAAACAAAATGTTAAGAATAAGACTATGAATATTATTTATCACAGCAAAAGTTAATGATTAAAATTTTCTTATTAAAAGAAGATGAGGGCCGGGCGCAGTGGCTCACACCTGTAATCCTAGCACTCTGGGAGGCCAAGGCTGGTGGATTCCTTGAGCTCTGGAGTTCGAGACCAACCTGAACAAGAGCGAGACCCCATCTCTACTAAAAAAAACAGAGAAAGAAATAAGCTGGTCAACTAAAAATATAGAAAAAATTACCTGGGCATGGTGGTGCATGCCTGTAGTCCTGCTGCTCGGGAGGCTGAGGCACGATTGCTTGAGCCCAGGAGTTTGAGGTTGCTGTGAGCGAGGCTGACGCCAGGGCACTCTATCCCAGGCAACACAGTAAGACTCTGTCTCAAAAAAAAAAAAAGTGAGTTCGAGTGTAGTGGCTCACGCCTGTAATCCCAGCAGTTTGGAAGGCTGAGGTAGGAGGATCCCTTGAGGCTAGGAGTTCCAGACCAGTATGGGCAATGTACTAAGACCCCCATCTCTATAAAACATAAAAAGAAAATTAGCTGGAAGTGGTGTTGGGACCCTGTAGTCCCAGCTGTCAGGTTATTAAGTATGCAATATCTTATTTCCTTAAGTACTAAGTTTGACAATTGGTATCTAATGACATTTCACTTTGACACTTTTTATTGCAAAGATACATCCTCATTCTTTCAAATGCTCATTTTGGCTTGTTGATTATCTTTCAATATTTTTTAGGGCAATTTTTGCGAAACCATGGATAAGTCAAAAATTCATGTTGTGTTTTTTTGAGACAGAGTCTCACTTTGTTGCTTGGGCTAGAGTGCCATGGTGTCAGCCTAGCTCACAGCAACCTCAAACTCCTGGGCGCAAGCCATCCTACTGCCTCAGTCTCACCAGTAGCTGGAACTACAGGCATGTGCCACTATGCCCAGCTAATTATTTCTATATATTTTTAGTTGGCCAATTAATTTCTTTCTATTTTTAGTAGAGATGGGGGTCTCGCTCTTGCTCAGGCTGGTTTCGAACTCTTGACCTTGAGCGATCCTCCCGCCTCGTCCTCCCAGAGTCCTAGGATTACAGGCGTGAGCCACCACACCCGGCCCATGTTATTTTTAAATATGAGTTCCATCTTAGAACCAGTGTAGCGCAGACAGCTCAAAAATATCGAGTGTTTGGGAAGGATGTGGCTAATGAAAGAATAGTACATTGATGATTTGAGAAGCTCCATTCTGGTGATTTTAGCTGTGTGATTGACCTGAGACCAAGGTGGATAATGAGCTGAAAGCTGTAGTGGAAGTGAATCCATCTGAACCTATATGTGAATTACAAGGGTTGACATTATTATTCCAACAATATTGGACCTTTGGAAACGGGCGAGGTAAAGAAGCTGGACAGATAGCTGCATGAGTTAAATGAGCATCAGAAGAGAAACCATCTGGAAGCTTGCCTTTCTTGGCTGTCACAACATAAAGGTGACCCATTTCTACACTGTATTGTTATGTGTGATGCAAAATGGAATCTTTTTGACAATTGCAAGCATTTGGCACAATGGTTGGATAAAGATGAAGTACTGACACACAGTCCAAACTGAATGTTCATCAACAAAAGCTAATGGTGTCTTTCGGTCCAGCGCTGGTATTACCCACTAACAGCATCATGAAACCTGGTCCATCCATTACAGTGGATGTCTACTGCAACCAATTGGATGAAATAATGAGATGCTTGTGATTAAGCAGCCAAGCTTGGTCAATACAGACAGGCCAATCCTCTTGCAAGACAGTGCTCAACCACATGTCGCACAAACAGTGCTGCTCAAACTACAGAGGCTGGACTTGGAAACTGTCATCCACTGTATTGAGCAGACCTTGCACCAACTGAGTACCATTTTTTCCAGGCTTTGGACCACTTCTTGCAAGGAAAAATACTCAATTCTCAACAAGCTGTGGAAAATGCCTTTTGCAATTTCATCACCACTCACAGAGTTTAGGTACATACTTCGATTAATTGTGTTGCTGCTTGTTTGAGATATAGTAAACTACACTTTTGAGTCGAAATTGGGCATTTCATATTTAATGACCAAATACTTGGAAGGCTGTGTCCCCTTGAACCAGGAGTTCGAGATTACGTTGAGCTATGATTGCCCCCACTGCACTCCATCCTAGGCAACAGAGTGATACCTCATCTCTTAGAAAAATAAAAAAATATTTTAAAAAGGTGAGGATATAAAACTCACTTGGGGGAGGATTGTGCATTCTGGGAATTAAAAGACAATGGAGCCACTTTGAGAAGGACCCCTCCTGGCCAGATGTGAGCCCTTGTAATGCTCAAAAGAGGGAGGAAACATTTACTCCCCCTGGAGGTGACTGGTATGAAAAGTGTTTATTCTGAAATGTGATTCCAGGCATCTGTCTGGCACTGTCAGAAGCAATTGCAGATAATCACCATTTACAGAGGAATGCTGCTAACAAGTAGAGAAGGGAAGAGTGACAGAACTAGACATTCTGCTGTTATTGGCTGAGTTTATATTAGTTTTGTTGGAAATCAAGGTGATAGAAAATTTCTTAATTCTGAATCTAGAAAATAGCCCTTTCTGATTGTCATAGTTCTCCAGAGAAATAGAACCAATAGAGAGAGAGAGTGTGCATGTGCGCGCGTGTGTGTGTGAGAGAGAGAGAGAGAATATACACGAGGTGGGTGAAGGGGAGGGAAGATGCATGTTAAGGAATTGGCTCACGTGATTATGGGGCTGGCAGGGCTCAAATCTACAGGGTGGGCCAGCCATCTGGAGACCCAGAGAAGAGGTGATGCTGCAGCACAAGAGGGAACGCAGCCTGGAAGCAGAATCTCTTCTAGGGAGGCTGGTCTGTCTGTTGGGTGAGGTTTGTCTACGTTGTCAGGGTGATCTGCTTTACTCATGGTCTGCAATCCAAATGTTAATTCCAACTATAAAATGTTTAATACCTTCATAATGGCATCTTAGACCGATGTTTGACCACATACCTGAGTTGTGTGGCATAGCAAAGTTGACACACACAATTAACCACCGTGCTGGTGAAGATGATATATTTGCTTATAATTTTGGTAGTAATAATGGAATGTCTGTGTAAATTACAAAATGGGATATATGGTTGAATTCTTTCCTCAGTGAAGTTTGAGAACCAAACTTTATTGTAAATGTGCAGAAAGCCTGATCCTGTACAGAGGAATGACTCACTGGGTCTTTTGTTTAAAGATCAAAAGAAGATACATAATTGTTTATCTGTTTGGAGAAAAAAGTATCCTTAAAAAGGTTTCTTGTATTCTAAAGCAGTATTCTCCTTTACTGGCCATTTTTCTGAAGAGGCCATGGTTGTCATTGCATATTCCTAGAGATTATGAAAATGTTTATAAATCCACTTTCTTTTGGATCTGAGTAGTGTTAGTGGTTACAAGCTACAGACTTTATTTTTTAGATAATGTATATTGGTTCCTTACTGTGGACAATATTGATTTTTATCGTTTTGCCTTCTCCTTTCTCCATCTAATGTGAGGTAATATCTTTGTCTTCCAAATTATATAAAAGAGTCAGCATGTTTATTATATTTTACAAGTTCTTTGAGAGTTGTGTTAATTCTGTAATATCAGAACAGGTAACAGTTACACTTTTCTCTCTCATCCCCACCATTTATCCTATAGGTAAATATATTCATTGGTTATTGTCAGTGCTATGCTGAAGCTTCTCTCGGAGTTCCTATGTTATCTAAAGCTCATTTTCCTGTAACTTCTTAGGAAACATTTATGAGAATCGTGTTCTGTGTTCTTACATGTTCATAACAGTTTTATATATGGCCTTAATACTTGAAGGTCAAGTGTATGATTTTTGGAAAATCCTTGGCTCATATCCCCACCCCCTGCCCCCAGAACTTTAAGTTTTGTTATTTCCTTGCCTTCTGGCATAAAGTGTTGTTGTCAAATTCAGTTGTCTTTTCCTTATACATGATTTGGTCCTTTTGCCTGGATGCCCAAAGGATGTTATTTTCTTTAAAATCCATTTGTTCCTGTGGTCCCAGCTGCTCAGGAGGCTGAGGCAGGAGGATTGCTTGAACCCAGGAGTTTGAGGTTGCTGTGAGCTAGGTTGACGCCACAGCACTCTAGCCCCGGGCAACAGAGTGAGACACTGTCTCAAAAAAAACCAAAAAAACGTTTGTTTTATTTGTATATGTCTGAGCGCCAGTCATTCTGGGTTTGTTTTCCAGGGGATAAATTTGTATATTCAAGTGTTTTATTTCAGGACAGTTGTTGTGAATTATGGTTTTTAGTACTCTTCTGTCTCTTTCATTTTAGTTTTTAGGTACTTCTGTTACATAGAAGAAGTTGGAATGTTGTATCTGTTACCATTTGTTAATTATGTTTTTACTCCCATCTGTCACCTGTTCCTCATCCATTTCCCTCTTGTGCTCCTGTGGTGTCTATTTCCTCTCACATTCTTCTGGTTTAGTCTTCGTTTCTGAAAATTACAGATTGCTGGGTGTTTCCTTACCTTGTCTGATTTTTCTCACATCTTCTCTTGTCTAGCTTTCTGATTTCTGAGCTTTTTTAGTTTTGATATATGCTCTCATATTAGGGTTCTCCAGGGAAACAGAACCACTGGGAGAAAGATAAGATGTAAAGGAGATTTATTATGAAGCATTGGCTCACACGATTATGAAGACTGGGAAGTCCCACAGGCTGCTTTCTGCAGGCTGGAGACCTAGGAATGCTGGTAGTGTGATTCAGTCCAAGCTCAAAAACCTGAGAACCAGGGGAGCCAGTGGTGTAAGTCCTAGTTCACGGGCAGGAGAAGACAGAATACCCAGGTCAAGCAGGCAGGCAGGAAGAAAAAGGAACAAATTCCATTTTCCTTCACCTTATGTTCTGTTCAGTCCTTAGTAGATTGGATGATGTCCACCCACTTTAGTGAAAGCATCTTCTTTATTCAGTCTTTTGATTCAAATGTACAGACTTAGCCAGAAACAGTGTTTAATCTGGGTACTCCATTGGCATAGTCAAGTTGACACATAAAATTAACCATCACAATTCCTCTTTCATGGCTTCTGTTATCTGCTCAATGTTAGATAACAATTTTCCTCTACTTGATGGGCATATTTTTGTGGCCTGCCCCAGCTGCCGGTCAGAACGCCTTTCAGATAGTTAGTCTCTTTCCATCTCAAAACACCTTTGGATGTTGTCCAGCCACACTCTTTTCTTGAGACTCATGTAAATGAGATTGGGTGAGATGATTCCAGGATGACTTTCCTAGCTTCAGGGCTCTCAGGCTGCCTCTTCTATTTATTTCCCTGTGGCATGTTTAAAAATAAGGCCTCTCAGCGTAGCTGCCTCTGTCATACTTTCTGAGACCTGCTGCCTCTGAACATTCCCTCATTTGTGCCTGAACCTTACCTGTCCCTCACCCTGTCCCACCCTTTTTAGTGAGGATTATGTGCTCAGAGAAGGGCTCTGCCTTCCTGGAGGGAAGGTTAGCCGGGTGTTTGCAGAGCATTGTGGGCTTAGGCATACCTGGGTTTTCTGGCCTCATAGCCTTCTACCCTGTGAACCACCCTTCCCAGTCACCCTGGTTAGGCTCAGATCCCCCTCTTGAGTTTTTCATCCCAGTGAAGAAGTTTTCCTTTTGTGGTGAGTACTTATAATTGACTCTGGTGTCTCCCTTCCCCCTCTGACTTAGCTAAATTCATGTAATTGGCCTAGAATAAATTATTCCTGTTTAGAATATATGTGGTTATAGTTTTAACTAAACTTATTGGTGTTATATGCCAGATGTTAATGCTTTTATTCGTGGTATACCAAATGAGAGCTTTATAACCATAGAACAGTGGGAAGGGGATTCTTTTCAGCCTTTTTAACTTTTTCATTCTTGGCATATATCAGCATCTGCATGTTGGTTTTGGCTTTGAGCTTGCATCCAGGTGAAGATATCCCTTGTCTTTGGGTTTTAAGATTTTTCCTAATATTAAGAACAAGGTTGGCCGGGCGTGGTGGCTCAAGCCTGTAATCCTAGCTCTCTGGGAGGCCGAGGTGGGCGGATCGTTTGAGCTCAGGAGTTTGAGACCAGCCTGAGCAAGAGCGAGACCCCATCTCTACTATAAATAGAAAGAAATTAATTGGTCAACTAATATATATAGAAAAAATTAGCCGGGCATGGTGGCACATGCCTGTAGTCCCAGCTACTTGGGAGACTGAGGCAGCAGGATTGCTTGAGCCCAGGAGTTTGAGGTTGCTGTGAGCTAGGCTGACGCCACGGCACTCACTCTAGCCTGGGCAATAAAGTGAAACTCTGTCTCAAAAAAAAAAAAAAAAAGAACAAGGTGTATTATTTGTAAACATATATTTAGATATTTCACTTGCTAGTAATTCAGAAATTAGTTTGATGTTGCTCCATTAACTTTTAATATTACATTATTTGTTGTAAATTTTAGTCTTTATGATGATATGTTTCCTAGAGAAGTAACGGGGTATAATACATTAATATAAGTTAGTATGGACTCCAGTTTAAGAAAAAGTTAAATGTCTAGTTTATTTTTACTATTTAAGCCAGTAGTAGCAGACTTATTTGAGCGTTAGATGAGTGAAATTGAATAGTTTCATATTTCTTCTTGAATTGAAAAAGATTCATATCATATAAAGCTGTGTGCACGTGTAATTATGGTATAATCTATTTCATGTGGTCAGCTCTTCTCTTTCTTCGATTAACTTGGATAACTGTGAATTGATTGAATTAAAGGGAAACTCAGAAAGCTGGAAAAGCTGATGCTTAAGTTGCTACTGACTAGTAGTTTTTTTTCTGCCTGTACACAGTTCAGGTGCACAACAAGCTCCTATTGCTCCCATACCATGTTACACACTTGTTGATGGAAAAGGGCCTCACCTTTGAGCCACCACTGCTACGAGGGTAGAAGACAACCACCTTGAGTCACCTGAAGCAGAATTGTGGCAAACATGAGTTTGCACATACCTTGGGACCACCTATAATGAGAGAATGCTAGCCAGTACTTGGGTTGGATCTAGGCGTGTACGTACTTTTGAGATAATACCTTATGTGTGTATATGTGTGAATACAGAAAACATCGGAGCAGTGTGGGGCCGAGCAAGCCTGTTTCCCAGCCCCGGCGGAACATCGTAGGCTGCAGGATTCAGCATGGGTGGAAAGAGGGGAATGGCCCTGTTACCCAGTGGAAAGGAACCGTTCTGGACCAGGTGCCTGTAAATCCTTCTTTGTATCTTATAAAATACGATGGATTTGACTGTGTTTATGGACTAGAACTTAATAAAGATGAAAGAGTTTCTGCGCTCGAAGTCCTCCCTGATAGAGTTGGTAAGTTCTATTTACTATTTGTGTATTTTATGTTTTGAAAATGATATTTAAGTGAATGCTTTTTTATTATTTTTAGGTTATTGATATTTTTACTTTTATTGGAACACAAGCACTCCTCCTGAGAAACATTTGATTAAGTCACCTAACAGTACAAAAATTGATCCAAAGCAGATGTTCTGAAGACACAGTTTAACCACTTTGGTACGAGCGTCGACTATAGTCGACAGCCACAGATGAATGCGCACAGTGACTGTAGCCGACAGCAGTGATATGAACATGCACAGCCGAGCGTCGACTATAGTCGACAGCCGTGATACGACTTTTCTAATTTTTCATTTATCAAAATAAAATTGTGAACATTTAAAAATAACGTAATGAAAACAGATATGTTCCTATTGTGATTTACATTACAAGTAAAGCTGCCTGTAAAGTAAAACAAGCTTTCAGTGCTTTCAGACTTTCCTCCTCACACAAGAGCAAAATGGATCCGTCGTCAATGCACAGCACAGACTATTGTGCAGACTGTGAGTGCCGGCTGTGGGCAAGGTTTCGCGGCAGGTGAGCGCCGTACCGAAGTGGTTAAGGAACTGTGTGAAGGATATAAAGGGGTATAAAATTTTCCCCTAAGAAGTTTACAATCTATTAATTTTTAATATAGTTATTCTAACGTTTTTGCTCACTGTTATCTGGACTGTGATGGGTAAGATTATTTATCATAAGTTCAAATATCTCATTTGTTGATTTCATCAGGTACAATTGCTAAGAGAAATCTTATGCATTTATTTTAGAATCTTTATGTGAAGTGTATCTTTTATTGTATATTACATAAATGATAATTGTCTGTGGTTTGAGTCAAAATGTAAGCAACCAAAACATGTGAGCTTTATTATGCATTCTTTATGGTTTGTTTGAATAATGTTTGTGGAAATGAATGGCTCTTCTTTATGTCGTATAATGTCAGTTTTGCCTTGAAAATATTCTTTAAGGCATAAGGTCTAAGTTAAGTAATAATTACTGATTTTATTTTTAGGATAGGGTAGGATATACTCAATAGTACTTTTCTTCCAAGTATTTTGAAATGTTTTATTACAGTGATGCTACTAATGCTTAACATATGGTTTATGCTTTTAGAATAGTCTTTAAAAGTCTGTGCCTTTAAAAAATAAAGCTTCCACAGATCTAGACTTGGGAGAGTAGGGATTTGGGGATCAAATTGTCAAGAAAAGGAATTAATCTGATCTCCTCCCTCTGTTTTTCTTTAGACTGCCATTGTATTCTTGGGATATAAGAGTTTACCCAGCAAATTAACTCTCCCATAGCAGCCAGTTATTTTGTTCATCTTCTGTTTAGATAGATATCAAATGCTAAATCTTTGCTCATCCTGTATAAACAAAGTTCAGTTTTCACAAAAAATCTTTCTTTTGATTTAAATCTTTATTATTACTCCTGAAGATAGTATTAAATCTTCCATGTTTTCAACATTTTCATCTATTCTTGTTTGATTGAGTACGTGTTCTTCCTCTTGATGCACATCCTATATCCTCCTTGATCTTTACATCACTTTCCCACATAAGAAATGTTAACATATTAAGAATCTTACCTGCAGGACTTGAAAATATTATCCAAACATTTATAGCAATTATTTGTGCTCATTAGTTGTCATGCATTGTTTTTCTGAGCCATAATTTTAGTCTCCACTTCTTCTAGGGCAAGACTAGCTCACTTGAAATTTCCTTCATATTGGTATGCGACCTGTGCTTATCAGTACTTTTGTCAACAGAACAAAAAGCATACAAGTATCTCTGATGATGGGATTGAGAGTTACATACTGTTGTTCGTACTTTTGGATTATCTCAGCTTTCAACAGTAGACCTGGATTGCTTTTGTAAATGGTAAAGCAGGTTACAAAAAAAAAATCCAAAAGTTCTGTGCAAATCAGCCTTGATTTGTGCCTAATTCAGTTACTACTAATTTTTATGTTCACTGTGGTACTTTAGTCTAAAATTTACTTGCCCTTCATTTATGTTCTATGTAGGAAGAAAACAGTCTTCCCTAATTTGCTTCAGGCAGTACATTAGACTATAGTTATAATTGTGTTTTTCTTAAGCTAAAGGTGGTGGGGGGTGGTGGGAGTCAGTCAGTCAAAAAGTATGTGATGGCATAGAGCAGTGGTTCCCAGGGAACCCTTGGGGTTCCCTCAGGCCCATTTAGGAGGTTTGCAAGGTCAAGGTTATTTTCATATCTTTAAGATGTAATAGGTTCTTTTCATTCTCATTCTTTCATGGTTGCACAGTGGAGTTGCCCCACTGTCTATTTGGAAGGTCCACATAATTCACCGAACACAGTATTTCCTGTATGAGCAATGCATGATGTTACCAAATCATGCATTGGTGAAAGCCATTCAAAGTGCAAGAGACACTTTCCTATAATTTTAAAAATTATTTGAAAAACACAACATAAAATTTACTATTCTAACCATTTTTAAGTATACCGTCAGTAGTGTTAAGTACATTTACATTGTTATGAAACAGAATATTTTTCATTTTGTAAATCTGAAACTCCATACCTATTAAACAACAACTCCCCTTTTCTCCCTCTCCCTAGCCAGCCCCTGGCAACCACCATTCTTTCTGTCCCTATGAATTTGACTACAGTTGGCAACTCATAGAGGTAGAATCACACTGTATTTTTTGTTTTGTGTCTGGCTTATTTCATTTAGCATAATGTCCTCTAGGTTCATCCATGTTGTAACATGTGACAGGATTTCCTTTTTAAGGCTGAAAATATTCCATTGTGTGTATATATCACATTTTGTTTATCCGTTCACTCACTGATGGACATTTGGGTTGCTTCCACCTCTAGGTAAAATGTAAAATTGGAAAATGTAAAATTGTGAATAGTGCTGCTGTGAACATGGATGTACAGATATCTCTTAGAGATCCTTTTTTCAATTCTTTTGGGTATATACTCATAAGTAGGATTGCCAGATCATATGGTAATTTTGATTTTAATATGGTATTTCTAATTTATATTTTCTAAACAGAACTGCCATGCTGTTTTCCTCAGTGGTTGTACTATTTTCTAATCCCACCCACCATTCACAGGGTTCCAACTCTCCATCTCTCTGCCAGTACTTAATTTATTTTATAGTAGCCATCCTAATGGATGTGAAGTGATGTTGTGCCTTATTGTGGTTTTGATTTGCAGTTCTCTGATAATAAGTAATGTTGAACATCTTTTCATTTGCTTGTTGACCACTCGTATATCATGTTTGGAAAAACATCTCTTCAAGTTCTTTGACCATTTTTAAATGATTTGATTTTTTGGTTGAGTAGTAGGAGCTCTTTATAAAATAGTCTGAAGACAAATGAGTTTAAATGTAACAAATACAACAAGTTTATTAATAGTTTCAGATTCTGTGTTGCAACTAACCTTTAAGGAGCTACCATTTGTTGAGTTTTTATGTAATTCCATAGAGGAATATCTAGAATTATGTGAAAGACAATTAGAATATTCTTTCAACAGCACGTCTTTGTGAGCCTGGATGTTATACGTTAACCAGAAAAACAGATCATAACATTGAATGCTGAAAAGCAAACTTTTCCACCTAGTTTTGAACAAAATTATAGAGTAGGGATAGGATTATTGATACACCATTTGGGAGGCCTCTGCTCTCAAACACATGAGCCATCTGATTGAATCATACGACAGATACTGAGTTGCTGCGATCTAAATACTAGAAACAAGAGGAAAGGCATCCGCTTCCATTGGGGAAATACAGGCAAGAAACAAGTAAACAAATGCATAAAATAAGATAACTTTAGATAATGACAAATGTTATTAAGAAATAAAACTGGGTAATGTAACCAGGATTAGTGGAGCTACTTTTGTCTGAGTGGTCCTGGAGAGCCCCCAAGAGGAAACATGCTGTAGCAGGAGCCAGGCCCCTGAAAGTATAGGGAAGAGCGTTCCAGGTGGAGGAGAGCATACATAGAATGGGAAAATGTAAAATTGGAAATTGGAAGAAGAGCAGAGTAGCTGAGGCGTAGGCAATGAGGAGAAAAGACAGCAAAGCCCTGAGGGCAGAGGCATGATGGCTTAGGGCCTGTGATCCATGTGAACAGTTTGGTTGACTTTCAGATTGTGAAGGGAGAGCATGGGAACATTTAAAATAACACAGTCTGATACAAGCGTCACAATGATGACTGGTTACAGTGGAGAGTAGGTTGTAGGGGCAAGAGTAAAAACCTGAGCCTTAACAGAAAGTGGAAATGAGGTTGATGCAAAATAAACATCAATTTTTAGGAAACCAGATATGTCTTGAATAGGTTAATTTCTAAGTTTTAATAAATGTTCTTTGGTTATGTAAGATGTTACTATAAAGGCAGGCAAGGTGAACTGTTTATGGCAATTCTGTTTTTGCAACTACTTTTCTGTAAGTCTGAAATTATCTCAAAGGTTAAAATAACTGTTATATAAACAATAACAAAAGACACTTTATGCCTACCTTGAATGAACAATTAAAAGTTCTGATTTGGGTGCAATACCAAGAACAAGTGAGTGCAGAGAAATGAAAAGAAAAAATCAGATTCTGTCAGTTAACTGGACAAAATACTTCCTGTTGAAAACACCTGTGGGCTGGAGCCCAGGAGTTTGTGTTTGGTTTTTGTACTTCTTCTTAAAGCCTTCTCAGATTTTGATGCTTGCTGATATATTGCACAGACAAAATTTTGGGTAGTCTCCTTTAGCGAGTTCAGTCTTTATAACAGATATTCAATGAAATACTTTGTCAACCTGTTTTTCCTTTTAAATCCCCAGCCACATCTCGAATCAGTGATGCACACCTAGCAGACACAATGATTGGTAAAGCGGTGGAACATATGTTTGAGACAGAGGATGGCTCTAAAGATGAGTGGAGGGGAATGGTCTTAGCACGTGCACCTGTCATGAACACATGGTTTTACATTACCTACGAGAAAGACCCTGTCTTGTACATGTACCAGCTCTTAGATGATTACAAGGAAGGCGACCTTCGCATTATGCCTGATTCTAGTAAGTATATATTGGCAACTTTTATATTTTATAATCCAAATGAAGTTTGGATTTTAGGACAAGATATTTGATTAAGTAATTTGCAGATGCATTTTTATTTTGGGGCATGTGATTATTATTTTAGTCATGCATAAATATAGGCTGTAAAATTTTTTACCCTCTTATGAATTTTAGATAAACTGTTAATCAGTTCTGCTTGGCTTCTATAATAAAATAAAGGTTATTTTACAATTACTTTATTAACACTACTATGCATTATTTATTGCTTTTTATCATTTAAAAATATGTGAAGATATGGGGACCAGTAAAATAAATCCCTGAGTACCTTTCACTCAGCTTTTAATAGTTATTATCTCATTGTCAGTCTTTTTTTGTATGCTTGTCCTCCAACTGAATTATTTTGAAACTAATCTCAGACATCAGTTATTTTATCTGTAAATATTTGAACTTTACTTTAAACCACTGATTTCAGAAAACTGTTAAGTTGGGGAACATTTCAGTACCAAACAGAGCACAGGGTCAGTATTACAGAGACCAATTAGCTATTTCCACAAGTAGTCTGTTGATGTGAAAGGCAGAAAGGACATGACCGGAGCTCATTTCATCAAGCCTGGGTGTTGGTTGTTTGCTTGTTTAAAAAAAATAGCTTCGTTGTGATATGATTCCTATACCATGTAATTCACCCATTTAAAGTGTACAATTCAGTGATTTGTAATATATACACAGATATGTGCATTCCTCATCACAATCAGTTTTAGAGCATTCAAACTGCCTCAGAAGGGAACCTCCTGTCTTCTGGCTGTCAGTCCATTATCTCCCAAACCCCCTTCTTCCCATCACTGTGTAACCAGTTGCTTACTTTCTGTGTAGATTTCCTTCTTGTGGACTTTGCTATAAATGGATTATATAGTGTGAGGTCCCTTGTGACTGGCTTCTTTTTACTTAGCATGTTTTCATATTTTATCTGTGTTGTATCATGTATGAGTACTTTGTTCCTTTTAATGGCCACATATGATTCCATTGTTGGATATACCACATTTTGTTTATTCATTCGTTAATGGACATTTGGGTTGTTTCCACCTTTTGGTTATTATGAATAGTGTTCCTGTAAACATTTGTGTACAAGTGTCTGTGTGAACTGTGTTCTTATTTTTCTTGGGTATATATACCTAGGAGTGAAATTGCTGGGTTGTAATAGTAACTCTGTTTAATCATTTGAGGGAACTGCCAGGCTAACTTTCAAAATGGCTGCACCATTTTACATTCCCAGCAGCAGTGTATGAGAGTTCTGATTTCTCTGTACCCTCACCAGTCCTCACTGTGAACTGTTTGGATTCTAGCCATCATAGTGAATATGAAGTGGTACCTCATTGCGGTTTTGATTTCCTTTTCTCTGTTGAGTAATGATGTCAGGCATCTTTTCATATACTTACTGGCTGTTTATGTGTCTTTTTTGATGAAATGTCTGTTCAGATCCCCTGCCTATTTTTAAATTGTCTTTTATTATTGGATTATGAAAGTCAGTTTCTACATATAAGTCACTTACCAGGTACATGTTGCAAATATATTCTCCCATGTTCTTTGAGGTACAAAAGTTTTTAACTTTGAAGTTCAGTTTATGTTTTTTCTTTTGTTGCTTAATGCTTTTTGTGTCACATTTCAGAATCTTTTGCTATATCCTAGGTCATGAAGATTTACAAATCTCTATATTAAGAGTTTTATAGTATTAGCCCATGTGTAGGTCTTATTTTTATTTATTTATTTATTTTTTTTGAGACAGGGTCTTGTTCTGTTACCCAGTCTCAAGTGCATTGGCCTCATCATAACTCACTGGAACCCTGAATTCCTGGGCTTAAGTGATCGTCCTGTCTCAGCCTTCTGAGTAGCTGGGACTACTGGTGCGCCACTGTGCCCAGCTAATTTTTCTGGTTTTTTTATAGAGACAGGGTCTTGCTCTTGCTCAGGCGGGTCATGAACTCTTGACCTCAAGTGATCCTCCCACCTTGGCCTCCCAAAGTGCCAGGATTACAGGGGTGAACCACCTCACCCAGCAATTTCTTCTATTTTGAAACTGGGTTAGGAAGATGATGTGGAATGCAGTGCAGTTGAAGGGGAACAGGCTTCAAGGATTCACAGAGTAAAACCAATAATATTTAGGCATTTAAATATGTACCATATCCTCGGTAATCCCTGTAGGAATTGTCTGTTTTGAAATTGTATTGAAGAGTCACTCCAACTTACTTTTTGGTTAATTACAGCTACAAACTAAAAATGATCTAAAGGAATTTTTGGTTATGATTTTCAAAATTTTTTATATATCTAGACTTGAGTCAGCAAATTATTTTTGTGAATAAAATTTTATTGGATCACAGCCACATTCGTTCTTTTATTTATCATCTATGGCTGCTTTAATGCTACAGTGGTAGAATTGAGTAGTTGGGGCGGTGACCATATGACCCTCAAGCCTGAACTTTTTACTGTCTGACCCTTTAAGAAAAGTTTGCTGATCACTGGTCTAGGTAATCATGATGAATTCAGGGTAGTAAAAATTTTAAGAAATTATTATGAAAATAAACATGCAAGTTGATGTGTATCTAAAAATTGATTTTAAATTCTTCTTCCTTTTTTCCCCCCTTTAAATACAGATGATTCACCTCCAGCAGAAAGGGAACCAGGAGAAGTTGTGGACAGCCTGGTAGGCAAACAAGTGGAATATGCCAAAGAAGATGGCTCGAAAAGGACTGGCATGGTCATTCATCAAGTAGAAGCCAAGCCCTCCGTCTATTTCATCAAGTTTGATGATGATTTCCATATTTATGTCTACGATTTGGTGAAAACATCCTAGATGTCATCATGAACTCTGCCAAATTTGTGGAACTATTAAATGTATAATTTGTAGACATAAAGACTTGATTGCTTTCCAGTTTAATGAAAGCTTAAATGTCCCTGCGAACCCACAATCTCTGCCAGCAGAACTGGTTTTGTTCTGAATAGTACAGATTGATGTGAACACAAAGCATTTTGTGTAAGGAGAACTCCTTCCTCTTAAAAGAAGTCTGTCTGTTTGGAGGGGAGTTACAGGCAAGTTTGGTAAAAGTTAAGCTAGTATCATAGTCATTTAAAACTGTAATAGATCTTAACCATGTTCCCCTTCACTTTAACACTCTTATTCTGCTGCCACAATGCAAGCATAGTTTGGTATTTTTGTTACTGCCTTTTTTGAGATATATGTATCTATATCTACCTATATGTGTGTGTATGTATATTATATACACACATACACACACCATTGGCAGTCCTTTCTTTGTGGATTGGAATGGGGGTGACATAATTTTCTCCAGTTTAACAGGAGTGCTTGACCCAAATCAGTCCTATTTATGATATTATTCCTCTTTATTTAAAATTAAAATTTGGGCACAGGAAGCACATAAGAATGTTCAGCTTGTTTTGAAAGTCAGAAGTTCAGAGCACCTTTCCTATCTGGAGGCTTTAAACCATAAATCCAAATGTGAATTATTTGTGAACAGTTGATGATCCACATTAGAATTTTGCAATTTGGTAAGAAATCTGGGTAAAAGGCTGCCTTTAATTCTAAGCTTTGTAATTTTTTTTTTTTTAGGACAACACTTAATTCCGTAAAATAGAGTAAGTGTGCATATGATTTTTTTGTTGTTGTTTACTCTTTAATCATAAATACTTTTTTAGCAAAGCCCAGGTCCTTGGTCCACATAGTGTAATGTAGGTGTATTTTGGACAGCACATTTGGTCCGTTATTTGTACAAAGCAGTAATCTGGATTTTAGTATATGGATTTAAAAAGGCAACAGTACATCAGTGTGTGTTTGTGGTAAGTTCCTGGAAGAACACAGTGCTTTTATATCAGAAGTGTAAGTTTTAAGAGTGGCATTGTTGCCTTCTAACAAGTTCTCTGGGACTTTTTAATTTTTATTAATATTATTGCTGATATATGATTATGGTCAGAAACACCTTCCCCCCACCCCCCCACCCCCCGTTTTTCCCCACAGAGAATGTCTAGAAAAATAACAGCTTGTTCTCTTGACATCTTTTGTGGTGGTATATGTATGCCTTTGCTCCAGGTGTGCTGTTGATGTGGATTCATTCCACTCCGCGTCCCCTCGGGGTTTGCATGTCATTGGTGCGTTACCATAGAAAGTCCAGTTGTTCGTGTTCACTTGTGGGTGTAAGTAATAGCAGCCCTTATCCACAGAGTCCTTTCATGGTTTATTCCTGCAAGATTGTTTTAAACTGAATTAGAACTGCAAACGTGATTGGTTGATCAGCAAAGCAGCTGTTCTCACTTTGTTTTGGAGGAAGCCTGGTGGTTTGACAGCCAGGAGAAAGGCCATATGTGAAACTAGTCTCTTGGGAAGATTGGAAATCTTACCTGTGGTTTGGGCAGAGCCTAAATATGCATGCTGTCAATGAAACGCCAGAGGTTTGGGTCAGTGGTCCAGGTGACCTCTGTTGTGGCTGTTCTTGACACTAGAAATCACATACTTTCCAGGCCTCACTGTGCATGGTTTGCTTGATGTCCATTTTAGCCTTCATAAGGGCTTGTGCCTTGTGCTGTTGCATGGTAACGGCCGCTCACCATGTAAACACAGTGCCTCAGTTTCTGTCCGCAGCTGCTGTTGCCCTGTGCCCACTGCTTCACTGTGGGCAGCCAGGGCCAAGCTTGTGAAAGCAGTGTGAGACCTAAGACATAGGTGCTTCTTGTGTAGGTATTGTTCTGCCGATCTGCTGTGTGTTTTCCTGTTGACTCTTAAGAGTCCCTGCATGTAAATCTCAAAGCTGAGCCTGGCTCCTGGAGCCCAGACTGACATTTACAGTACAGGAGTTTGCGAGTGTGTCCAGCATGCACAGACCGTGCAGAACTTGGCATAGTGACTTTGGGCTGAAAAATAAAGTTCATTTTGAACTATCCTGAGGATTGAGTCAATTGAAACATTTCTAGCATTACCTAATGACTTGCATTGTGGTTTTTCTGCAAGCAACATTAATATACCACACAATCTCCCAGTCTCTAGATGAACGCAACATCATGATGATGGTGATGATGATGATGATGATGATGATGATGATGATGTTGATGTTAATCATTGTTCCATTTATTGCCTTTAGGGCTGAGGGAAGGGGAAGGTTTTTTTTTGTTGTTGGGGGGTTTGTTTTTTTCCATCTTTTTCTCCATTCTGTCTTTTTTTTTTTTTTGTGGCTTATGCCATACTTAATGACGCTGTGACTAATTCTGCTCCCAAGCCCATGTATCTTGGGCTTCATTTTAGGCTCATGTTTCAGATCTGCATGCATTGCTTGCATTTTTCTGGTATCTGAATGTTGGTTCCTTGTTCTAGGAATTCAACATTAATTTCCAAAATTATCATGGGACTTGTGACAACATGAGACATGAATCTATGTATAAAATTTATCGGCCTTTCTCATTTACCTGCTCTAGTATTATTGTATTGTGTGTGCGTGTGTGTGTGTGATGTCAGGCTGCCACGTAAAACTTCAGAGAAAAATCTTAAAAGCAGACCATCCTTTTTTGCATGCTGTATTCTAAGTAGAATGTTCAATGTAACTAACTAAAATTGCATGTTAATGATATTTAGGTTTTTTGTTTTTTGTTTTTTCTTTATTTTTCTTTGCTTTCAGTTTCCTGTATATTTGCTTACTGTGCTGTTTTAGTGGTTGTAGGATAAAAATGCACTGGTGAAGCAAATGTAGTGCCAACAGAAGGTGATTTTCCAGTTGTAAATGTCATGCAGCATTTGAAGGGACTGTGTTTTCTTTAAAAAAAATCACAGTTCTAAACCAGATTTCATTTCTATTATTGTTTTATGTGCCAAACCGCCAAGTGCATTGGGCTTGAATCTGAACACTGTAGACCCATTAGAAGACTGTTCCGATTGTCACAAATTGTAGTGCCTGAAAACACTCTTAAAGCTGATTGTCTTAAAAAAATGAAAGTTCTCCAAAGACAAAACAGGAACAACTATTATAACAAAATTATGGTCGAAATGTCTGTGGTTCCTTGGAAATGCTGCGCTCTTTGTGTTTTCCATCATTAGTGCAGTTTGAATGAATGTGTATAGTTCAGAGGTCTTCGTGTTCACATTTTAAAATTAGGTAAATGACCTCATCTTTCGAGCCTGAATTCATTTTTAATTTTAATTTTATTTTATACAATGTGTAGACAGTTCCCTGTTCTCTGCATTTAGAAGTATACACAATATAAATCTGTTAATTCTGTAAGTAATTTTTATAATTATGATGTAACTCTATCCTATCCTTAAAACATTTAAAATAAACCCTTTATGTGCAACTCCTGACTGTAGATTTTGTGCTCATGAGCAAAATGTGATGTGTTAAACTTGCTTCTGAAAAGTTTTTAAGCCAAGTAACCTTTTTTTTATCACATGTACATGTCAGCTATACATAGAAACAGAAAGGAATAGAATTTTTATTTGATAACATTCAGTAATAACTGAAGGGAGAGGGGACAGTTCAGTATCCCACATATATTAAATATTAAAGTTTGTGATTTGATATTAATGAGAAATTTTAACTTATAAGATTTTAAACTTAAAAGGATTGTTTTAAATAGAATTAAATAATATGTATTTTATACTTTCACATCTATTCTTGCTTTGAATATTTCTTGTAATGCTTTTATTCAGACTTAAATTCCAAGCAATGAGATTCTATAGTGAAAAATCTCTATTTCTCAATGTGAAGGATGAAGAGATGAAGGTACTATGTGTGTCCTATGTTTTATCTTCCTTGGTAAATTTAATCAGTGAGGCAAAAAGAGTTTATAACATGCTTTATTTAGATTCTTCTGAAAAAAATGTTTCCCGATTCACTTTGGCCAAAGAATCTCATGCTTTAAGTGTAGGATAGGAAAGATCACCTTTTCCCTGCATTTAAGAGAGTGGTTGATGTTTGGTGAGGAATAAACACAAACTTGGGCTTTGGGACACCTGGCAGAAGGCTCGCGTTGATGGGGCGGCTGTGCTGGAGACCATGGATGTGACTGAGTTGGACTTGAGGGCAGGGTCTCCTGGCTCTGGTGGAATAAAGCTACAGTTTGGGCAGGAAATGAGCCATTGGGAGGCACAGATGCTCAAGTTAGTCTAAATTTTCTAACCTTCCTTGCTGAAGGTAAATTGGTCATTGTCTGTCTGTGGTATCTATCAAAGGTACAGCTCAGTAAATATTTTCCCCCAAAAATAGTTCGAAGAATGGACATTGATGACTAGTCTTTGGAAACTAGTGAATCAGCCCCCTGTTTAATGCAGTCATCACTCTTTCATCGCTCTTTAAGAAGCAGAGAGATGGGCCTTCCTTTTCATTGTTTCTTCTCTTGGTACATTTAAGTTCTGTGATGATAAAAAGCATTTGACACTAATAAAGTATTTGTAAATGCTTAACAAGTAAGCACGTTCTACATGGTATTTCATTTAGTTCTTAACAGTCTTGTGAGGAAGGCACCACCCTTCGTCCTGTTTCACATATGAGGAAGGGGCAGGCGTTGAGTATCTCGCCCAGGATTACAGAGGCCATGAGGACTGAGACCTCGATTTTGTGCCCAGGCTCTACGCTGCTCTGTTAATGCCTCAGAATTACATTACTTCAGTGGAGTGATTTGAGTAATCTATAGTGTAATATTTTCTGTGAATAATTTTCTGTAACCTTATTTCATAAGCTGATACCTAGAAACTTTTCTTTATTTCCAAATTGCCAAATAAAAGGTTTTACATTAGACACTAGAATACAGCTGTGTATCTGTATTTGTATACTGAGAATTAGGATTCAAAGTTCTTTTTTTTACTTGAAAAATAGAGGATGTCTTTTATTTTGGAGAGAAAGTATGTTGAAGAAAGTTTACTAATTTTTCATCACAAGAATATAGATGCTTTATGTTTTAAAGACATTTTAAATATGCCATGAAATCACTCTTTTTATAAAACCTGTATTTCTTTTGCTCAGTCCACAATCTTATACCTAATTTTTATAGTAATTGGTTTGTTCTATGTCATATAATTAATTGTAAGTTTTTAGGCTGCAGAGTTTCAGAAAATTAGGTGAGTCTTTAATGTATTTCTCCTGCTGTTCCTAGATATTCTCCATCTGCCTTTATATTGGCTGTGATTGGTTTGGTAAACCAAGTAGCAGGCAGTTTTGGGTATGGCCTTGGCACACAAGTTTGCCTAAAAATGACATTGGCATTCTTTCTGCTTAATTTTTAAGTGAGGGCACTGGACCAGGTGGTGTGTTGGTCCCTGCCAGCTGTGACGAGGTGACACTGCAGTGTGGGGCCTTTCCATGTGTTTCTTTTTTTACGTTGGCTGTTACAGTAGGTGAGTAGGCTTACTTCTGGCTCTACTTTGTCATTGTCCTCCTTTCTTGTTACTTTCAATTTATGCTTTCTGGGGGGGAAATTAAGAGCTTTATGTACCATGTGAAGTACCTGAAATCCTTAATGGGGTAGGCAAATTATATATAACTTTAAAATTCTCTGTTTTCATGTTGGAACTGCTGAAGCAGATTACGATGTAAAAGAACAGAAGGCCTTTTAAAAGCCTTGATGTTAACATAAGTAACAGTTGTCAACAACTCAAGGTTGAATTGTGGCATTCTGAATTACCTTCAAGTATAGATTATGAAAATAGCTTTAAATCCTTTTGCTTCAAACTTATTTCCCTATGGCTTTGTAGGAAATTAGATGGCTACTTTCCACTGTCTTACCTGTGCCTGTACACTCTGTACACATGTGTCCGTCTGGCATTCTCAGTAGGAAAGTGATCCCTGCCAACTCTTAGATAGCATCAGCAAAAGTGCTTTTCCTGAAGTTGTTCTTTATCACGTACTGTTTCCTCTGTGTGTTATTTATTAGGGACTTGATTTTAACAAAATATTGCTTCAAGTATTACAAGTTTTCCTGTAATACTTAGGTAAAGTAGTTTTAATCACTCGATTAAAGTAGTTCTACCGCTAGATTCTTTCTTAATCTAAATCTGATGGATATTAGGAAGAATAAAATTATGGTCATTTTCAGAACAGTCCTATAGGAGAGAACATTATGCTAAAGACTTTAAAAACATGTTTGAGGCCGTGCGTGGTGGCTCACACCTGTAATCCTACCCCTCTAGAAGGCTGAGGTAGGAGGATAGCTTGAGCCCAGGAGTTTGAGATTGCTGTGAGCTAGGCTGATGCAGTGGTACTCTAACTCAGGCAACAGAGCATGACTGTGCCCCTAAAAATAAATTAAAACGTGTTTGAGGTGATAGAGTCCACAATCTGCATCATACCAGAACTGGAATCATTGCCTCTTAGCAACGTATAAGGGGTTAGAGATCACTGGGAGAGATCAGGGGGTAGAGATCAGTGCACACAAAACTAATAGCTGTCTGTGGGTAAAAATCATGTCCTGTTACCCAGATGGCCATTAATTTATTAAAACACATTTGTAAAAAATACAGAAGTGTCTCAGCCATCATTGCTGCCCTTTTTCGATTAGTAATTGTATTTTTTGAAAAGGTCATGGTCTGATTAAACAAATACATGTGATAGACAAGAGTGTTTCTGTGATGATACCTTACATACCATCTGCATTAGCTAGCTCATGCTGTCATAACAAAATACCACAGACTCAGTGGCTTAAACAACAGGCATTTATGTTCTCACAGTTTTGGAGGCTGGAGCCTTAAAATCAAAGTGTCAGCACTGTTGGTTTCTCCTGAGGCCTCTCTCCTCATTGTGAGAGGCCTTCTCACTGTGTCTTCACTTCATAATGTCTGGCTCTCTGTATATGTATGTCTGTATCCTAATCTGCTCTTCTATTTTTTTTTTTTTTTTTTTTTGAGACAGAGTCTCACTTTGTTGCCCAGGCTACAGTGAGTGCCGTGGCGTCAGCCTAGCTCACAGCAACCTCAAACTCCTGGGCTCAAGCAATCCTGCTGCCTCAGCCTCCCGAGTAGCTGGGACTACAGGCATGCACCACCATGCCTGGCTAATTTTTTCTATATATATTAGTTGGCCAATTAATTTCTCTATTTATAGTAGAGACGGGGTCTCGCTCTTGCTCAGAGTTGGTTTCGAACTCCTGACCTCGAGCAGTCCGCCCGCCTCGGCCTCCCGGAGTGCTAGGATTACAGGTGTGAGCCACCACGCCCGGCCTAATCTCCTCTTCTTATAAGGACTCCAGCCACGTACTATACTACCTTAATCTCATCTTTAATGTCCCTATCTCCAAATAGAATCACAATTCCAAGATACTGGGGCTTAGGACCCCAGTACCTGAATTCAGCCAATAGCCATCTTAAAATTTAGTTCAATTTTCTTACTGGGCATTATTTTTGGCAGTAACTAATTATTTTTATTAATAACACCAATACACCATGTTGACATAAAAGGGAAGGATAGGGCCAGGTGCTGTGGCGCGTGCCTGTAGTCCCAATGTTTTGGGAGACAGAGGTGGCAGGATCTCTCGACACCAGCTTGACCAACATAGGGAGACCTGGTCTCTCCATAAAATAAAAAATAACTAGCCAGGTGTGGTGGCACGAGCCTGTAGTCCCAGCTACTCAGGAGGCTGAGGCAGGAGGATCACTTGAGCCTAGGAGTTTGATTGCACCACTGCACTTTAGCTTGGACAACAGAGTGAGACCCTATCTCTTTAAAAAAAAAAAATGGGGGTGGGATGTGGATGTGTACTACTTAGTGTAGTAAGAAGAGCATTGAAAGGAGAGCCAAATAGCCAAGTTCTAGATCTGGGTCACCCATTACTATTGGTGGTGCAGTCTCAGGCAAATTGTTTAGCTTCTCTGACTTGTTTTCCTCATCTGCAAAATGGGGAGCATTCTGCCCTTCTCGTGAATTTCTAGTGAGGTGCAGCTCATGAGCATAATGTAAACCCACATCTGATGCCAGGCATGTCCCTGTGTGGGCCTGCATGGGGCAGCAAGTCCTTATAAAGATAGCAGTTTAAGGCCTTACCATGCTTTGCTTTGATATTTTTGATGTTTGAGATCACACTCTCAGTTCCACATAGGCAATTTCACTTGTCATAAAATGTCAGGAAGATTTCAGTTTTTCCTTTTTTTTTTTTTTTTAGAACTCTAGCATCTTGCACTATTCCTAAAAATTGTAATAAAAAGTTTTGAAAGTTCAGTAGCATGTTTCACACTTTTCTACTTCATTGTGCCTGAGAAGTAGACTATAAATCTGACTTCTATGAATACAGGCCCACATCTGTGTGTTTTATGTTTGTTTTCACATTGTCATAGTATTCATGAACACTAAATTCCTTCTTAGTACTTTTGTAAAACGTGGTGTTGGAGTTGGCAGTTTAAGCTCATGGCCAGATGAGTAGTGATTTAAATAGCAGGTTTGCTTTCAAAAGGTATTCCTGCAAGAGGGAAGTAGCATTTTAAAAAGGACTGTTATGTGGCCAGGCATGGTGGCTCAGGCCTATAATCCTAGTACTCTGGGAGGCTGAGGTAGGAGGATTGCTTGAAGTCAGGAGTTCAAAAACCAGCTTAAGCAAGAGCAAGACCCCATCCCTACAAAAAATAGAAAAAATTAGCTGGGTATGGTGGTCCACGCCTGTAGTCCAAGCTACTTAGGAGATTGAGGCAGGGGGATTGCTCTTGAGCCCAGGAGTTTTAGGTTGCAGCGAACTATGATGACACCATGCACTCTACCTGGGGTGAAAGTGAAACTCTGTCTCAAAAAAAAAAAAAAGGACGGTTATGCCCAATGAAGTTTATCTGTTGAGTATGACAGGAAAGTAACCATCATTATCCTTGTCTCTACGTATTATGCAGTATATATTAATGTATTACAGTCTTTTCGTTTGTAATGTAATTTGAAATGGTTGGTCTTTGGAGAAGTTTTAAAAAGTTGATTATGGTTTTAGAGGGAAAATTCTCAGGTATTCACTTTGAATTTTTTGACATCCCATCACTAATTAAATTTCTGGCATGGATTTATAACATTGGTCTTCACATTCTTTCTAAGTAATGCTGGCTACTTTATAGATTGCTACAGAATCTCATTCTATTTTATTGTGTGCTCAAATATCTATAATATGAAGATTGTGAGAGAGATTTCTAAGGGCTGGTGGGTCATTGTAACACCACCCGTGTTCTTCCTCATGGAGCTTTGTAATGTGGTAGATCTAGGGCGTGGATGACGGCAGGAGCATGGCATGAAGAATATTTTGGTCCCTCCGAGAAAGTGAAGACAGTAGCTAAAGAGTTAGCAATTTAGGGGGTGTTCTAGATCTCCAGTCTAGAAAATGTAACTGGGGGTGAAGGTTTAATTAAGCTTCTTTAGAGTAGAGTTTCAAGCGATGATATCTTCTAAGTCTTTATCATTACCTATAAGAACAAGTCAGTGGGAGCCTAATTCAGCTTTAATGCTATTTAGGGAGTAGCAAAAATGTACATTTTCTTCTAGTATATTTTTTAAATGCAGGTATTTACAAATAATTTCATAAGCCACCTAAAATTTTCTATGGAGCAAAGTGAATAATAAATGGTTATTTTGTCCTTCTTGAAAGTTCTTCTCATTTAAACTGTCACGTTGAAGATTCCTTTCCCCAGGTATGTGTATATTGATACGGTATCTTCAGAGAGGCAGTTAGCATAACTGGCTCCCTCCTAAAATTCATAGCTACTGTTATGTTATTGAAATTTGCCAGTAAATGTAGTTATATGTTATGATTTGGAGGGCCTGAGGGGTGAGGTGTGCTGTGCTGGCTTGCAGTTGGACTTTGCAGGTAAATTAACAATGACTGATAAGAATTAGTCTTGGGCAGGAATTTTAGAGTCTGGGTTTTATTCTCTATTTTAAAACATCTCTGTGCCTCAATTTCTTTCCTTACATCATTTTCTTCTTAAAATCTCTGAACTTCTGATTTCTTCATATTATCCAGAATAATATGATTTTCTGTTTTTTAAAGCACTTTAAAAAGATGTGTTTTTGCTGAGTTTTGTCAGAATCTGTGACAATCTGTATTGCCTATAAAAAACTAGGAAGATAATTTGGATTACTAACCAGCTCTTATGTATAAATCATTAGTGTCTATTCTAAGTGTTCCTGTGTCACAAGCTTTCCATGGCTTGCTTAGTTCAGCTAAGGTACTTTCCCTGTGAGTGTCTTAAAGCCAACAGTGACACGGGGACTTTCGACTAGAAACATCAAGCTGAAGAAGGCATTTGTTCTGTGTTCTTCACTGATGCATGCTCCATTGAGGAGCTCAGGTCTAAAATGCCACTTAAGCATTTTAATTCTCTGTGAAACTAGAGTAGTATGGTGTATAGCTTTTAGAAAGAGAAAAGTAAAAGTAAAATACAAATTACAGCATATTCTCACTTTACAGTCATAACTCTCCCAGCTGACCATTAGCGGACAGAATGTTAATGCTTTGGAATCCACCAAGGCTGTTTGTGCACCATCTTCTGCAGAGAGGGGGTTTTCTGCCCAGGAATAACACAGATGCACTTTCAGTGTTCAGCAAGATGCATTTCACTGTGGTCAAGACTTTGGCTGGTCCGGCATGCCACTTAGGTTTTATGCGCACACGCTCCTCCTATAGTTTTTATGTGAATTGAAAGGTGAAGTTTCACGTTTCTTCCCATTACCATCAGAAAAATCCAAAAACTTTACTAGTTTCTTTGTCTTTATAATTTAACATTTCCTAAAGTCACATCTCACATGTGATGTTTTCCTGTCCTTTAAAAATAGCTCTAGTTATAGTGTCAAACTAGAGCAGAGGAATGAGATTGCCGACATAATTTTAGCTGGCCACTGTCTCAAAGGGAAGTAGGTGAATCAGCCACTCTCTGCCTCCCTTGAAAAAATGCCAGCTTTATCTTTTTGATGGGGATATTGTAAGATTGAATGGATTTCAAAAAAGTTTACATATTTTGTAATTTAAATAGGCCTTTTGTGAACCAGGGTGTTTTAATGTTTTATTTACATTTTGGAAAGAATGCTAGGTTTGCCCTAATAGTTGATATGCTGATTTAACCTTAAATGAGAGTGAATTAGAAATTTTTCCAGAGTTGATCTAAGAAGCCTTAAATCACCTGATTTATTCTGAGTCTAATTGTTAAGTTTTCTAAGAAAAATTCCTTTTATAACTAATCAGAATATCAAATTCCTTTGCATTTTGTGAAAATCATAATGTCTATAAATTAAAGCAAAATTGTCAAACCTTTATTAAGGATCCTTATTAAGGCTTATATTAAATATAATTTTGTGCTTTATTTTTTATGATCTTTAAAGGCAAGATTTTAAGAATCCTGTGTCATGAAGCATTTTTTCAGACTGTTAAGTTCTAGGTCATTGTTTAGGAAGTATCACCTAGAGTAGTATTTTGAAAATGTTTTGGGTTTGAGTGAACTTAAGAAGAAAATTCCCCAAAAAGGGAAATGTGTGACAATACATTATTTAAAAAAGGAGTTAATTCATATGGTGTGTAAGGTACCTTTAAGCATTAGAAGAAACACTCTAAGCAAAATCATCTCAACTTTAGCAGAGAGTCAGTCTTTATATCTGTCTCCTTATCAGGCTGTCAGGCACTGAAAGCAGAAACCTATGTTGGAGTTAGGAGGCACTTGCAGTTGTGCTGGTCGAGAGGCCCCCAGGTCTCCTGCATTGGGGTTCTCTGGCCAACTGTAGAGTTTTTAAGCACAGCATTTCCCATAATGTCATGATTGGTGTTACAGGCCGCCTGGATGTTGGTGTCGTCACCTCTAGAGGCCTCCATAAAATCCTAGGAGCAGCCCAGACCTGCCGACCAATGAGGATTGTAGTCCTTGGTGAAGAATTGCAGCTCTTGACCAATTGTGTCCTGCCAGCTGGATGCTGAGAAGACAGGACATCCACCTGCCCTGAGGCACTTGCTGCCTGGCCGCCCTCAGACTGCTTTCTAGGAGGAGGAACAGTGCTCAGCCAGTAGGAGACGGGAAGATGAGAGCTCCTGTCTGCACTTTTGCTCCTGCCGTGGATGTCAGGAGGACCGTGAAGAAAAGGGCATCACAGGTTTATAGACAGAAGAGTCAAATCAGAATCCTAAGTGACCAGGCTGGATTTACAGCCTTGGGGGTTGGCCCATTTTCATTGTTTAGCAAGGAAATTCTTTTTAACAAAATGAATGGTGGCAGGGAAGGCCAGTCAAGGTGTAATTGCTTGCTTTTTATTACCACCCCTCAGAGGTGGGGATTGCAGAGCAAAGAGTTGTTGGCCAACCCCAGGTTGCCCCTCAGAGTCAGCCACTTGTTAGGCAGTATGTAACTTAATGAATTACTGGCTGGCATGACCATTTTCTCTTGTCCAAGTTATTCTCCAGTCTTCTCCTACCTTTATTTCCCTTGCCCTATCAACAATTAACATTGTTTTTAAAGGTCATTAGCCCAAATAAGCCCCTCCAGAAAATTCATTTGCTACCTTAGATGGTGATGTTTTGTGTGCTCTTTTTTTTTTTTACTCGCCATTAAGTTATTTGCTCCTCTTGGGCAGAAAGGAATTAAAGATCCAATAGATAGGAATTCATTGCACATTAATCTTATAATTCATCAAATATGGTTGGTCCTTGAGTGATCAGTAAGAATGAGAAATTGTTACTGCTTTTAAAGACAAAATTAAAAAACATTTAATTTGAAGATCTTAATTGGTTTCTATTCATGATTCTAGAATTGGGCAGCCCTCCGACCCAGGTTCAAAGAACTCCAGTCTGCTGCGTGGTCAGACAGCATTTATGGACAGAAAAGGAAAATGAGGCACAGAAAACGGAAGTGAGGTACAGAGACAGCTCGACGCTTGCCTCATTGAACGTGGTTTGAACAGTTGGCTTCCTGTGATTGACTGAAGTGCGGCTGCAGTGGTTGTCTGAGACTCTGCTCTTTGTTACGAAAGTACAAGGTCATGCTTCGCTTAACGACGGGGATACATTCTGAGAAGGGTGGTGTTAGGTGACTTCACTGTTAGCCAGTTTTGTCACATGAACATCGTAGCATGTACTTACACAAACTTATACGGTACAGCCTATTACACACCTAGGGTATATGCCATGGCCTGTTGCTCCTAGGCTGCAAACCTGTGCGGCATGTCACTGTACTGGATACTGTAGGCATTTGTAGCATGATGATAAGTATTTGTGTATCTAAACGTATTTAAACATAGATAAGGTACAGTAAAAATATGGTATTACAATCTTATGATACTATCATCGTAAATGCGTCCTGTTGACTAAAACATTGTTATGTGGCACATGACTGTACTCCTAAGTTATGCTTTTAGTTTGCATACTAAGTTGGTTGCAGCTCACTACCTAAGGACTCGTGTACAGAGGCATCCTTGACCCAGATTCGATTTTATACTCTAACCCATCTCAGGCCAGTGCTTCTGCATGCTTGGGGAGTCAGCTGTGTCATGTGTGTGAGGGTTGTTGGAAGAGCAGATTCCTGGATTTCACAGACTGAAATTGGGGCCCAAGAAACTGCAACTTAAGCACTTCCCACCACCATTCAATAATTTTAGAGGTTATGAATTACCGTCTTAAGTCTTAGGCATAGTTATGAGTCATGAAGTTTTTTATTTGTGAATATTTGCAAGGCTGTATCTCAGGAATGAGGAGAAACTGCTTTTATGTTTCTAATGACCTTGGCCTGAATCTTCCTATTTTAAACCTGCAGATTAAGTTTTATGTCAGTATAAGAATCTTATTCTTAAAACATTTTGGAACTGTGGAAATGAGTTAAAGTTTTTGAGTTTGGAATTCTGTGAATGTGTCTTCCAGGTTGCTGAGAGTATCAACATGTGGGTATTACAGTTGTCCCTTGGGTTCCAGGACTCCTTCGGATACAGAAATCCGTGATTTAAAATGGGGTAGTATTTGCATATAATCTATGCACATCCTCCTGCATACTTTAAAATAATCTCTAGATCACTTATAATACCTAATACAATCTACTATGTAAATAGTTGTTATACTGCACTTTGTATTTTTTTTATTGTTGTGTTATTTATTTAGAATATTTTTCAATCCTCAGTTGGTTGAATCCTTGAGTGTGGAAGACCAAATGTGCTGTGTTTTGCCCATTCATTGAGCCAGGGTACATTAGTTCTACCTCTAACCCCAGCTAGGTGGCCATTAGGCAGGACTCTTCCTTCAGGCTTCAGTACCCAAATGATGTTGGTAGTTTCATCAGAAATGAGCCTCTGAGTCACTTTTAGATTACCTCCATTCTAGTCCCAAAAGGATACGAAACAAAATAAAGAAAACCCTGCGGGACAAGAAAATACTTTGTACACAAAAGGAATCTTGCCTGCAGGATGACCTGTCATCCTCCCTGGTATTAACTTAATTTTGGAATGTAGATTGATATCATTTTATAACTTTGAGAGATACCTATTATTTATTACAACAAGCAGCCACTCTGTTATAGGAACAAAATAGTAGTATCTCGTCACAATTCATTTGTCACAGACATTTGGAGTTTTCCTGAAATCCCCACGTTATAGGAACAAAGTGTAAGGTTCTGCTTATGATTTTTCAACTTTGTGTTGGTGTGAAAGTGACACACGTGTACTTCCAGTTCCCATACAACTATTCTGTTTTTCACTTTTCAGTATACAGTAAATTATGTGAGCTGTTCAATACTTTACTATAAAAATAGGCTTTGTGTTAGAGGACTGTGCCCAGCTGTAAGCTACTATAAGTGTTCTGAGCATGCTTAAGGCAGGATAGGCTAGCTAAGCTATGATGTTCGATAGGTTGAATGTATTGAATGTTTTCTGACTTAAGGTGTTTTCAATTTATGATGGGTTTGCCGTGATGTAACCCCATCGTAAGTTGCGGAGCATCTGTAGTGTTAATAGTATTGAATCCCAGTTCATTTGTCACGTGCTTGGGGCTTATCTGAACAGCTGCCTCAGCTTTGTGTTTCGTGGGGTTCGTGTTTGTTGTTAACCACTTCCGTATGGCGCTCACGGGCCGCGACACCTTGCCCACAGCCGCACTCACAGTCCGCACGATAGCTTCTGCTGTGCATTGACGTCGACTCCGTTTTGCTCCGTGTGATGAGGAAACCTTTATAGTGCTGAAAGCTTGTTTTACTTTACAGGCAGCTTTACTTGTCATGTAAATCAGAATAGGTAACGCATACATATATGTTTTCATTATGTTATGTTTAAATGTTCACAATTTTATCTTTATAAATGAAAAATTAGAAAAGTCATGTCATGGCTGTCGTCTCAAGTCGCTGTGCGCGTTCATCTGTGGCTGTCGGCCACAGTCGACGCTCATACCGTCATGGTTAAGAGATGGGCCTTCACTCAGTCTGCAAACCATCTGAATCTTGGCATAGGCCTGTGTGTGCGGCTGTTTAATACTGAGCTTACTTCCCCAACCGCTCACATTGATTACTGGGCTTTGTTTCTGAATTACAGCACAGATAGAGCTTAATATGCTCAAATTCAGAATCTGAGGTGCAAAGCTTGATTTGGTTAATTAACAACCTATGTTTTATATTAAATTTCTTATTACCTTCCTGGAAAGGAGTTTGACTTCTATAAAAACTGTAATAAATTATCATTAAAGAGACTTATAACAAGTAAAGAATTTGAACTATTTATAGTGACCAGTAATAGTTCCCATTTACTTCACACAAAGTAAAGTCCAGGCAGCTTCACTGATGAATGCTCCCAAACATTTATTTTTATTTATTTCTTTTTTCTTTTCTTTTTCTTTTTTTGACCAAGAGCACTTCAAGCCAGTGCTCTCAAACATTTAAAGAGGAAATAATACCAGTCTTCCACAGACTCAGAAATAGGAGAGGAGGGAATACTGAGCAATGTGTTTTATGAAACCAATATTACTCTGGTATTGAAGCCAAATAAATATATTACAAGAAGACTACACACCAGTATCTCTCATGAATACAGTTACAGAAGCCGTGAACAAATCTAGTGACATGCAGAAAGGTTTAGGTACGTGACCAAGTGAGAGTTGTTTAATACCAGAAAACCAATTAATGTATTTAACCATATTAATAGATGAGAGGACAAAAGGCACAAGTCATCCCAAAAGATGAGGAAAGAAAATCGACAAAAATCTAACAATCATTCATGGCCAAAACTCTGAAAATACCTGTGATAGGATGGAGTTTTATTAACCTTATAAAAAGTGTCCACAAAAAATCTACAGGTAATATTACACCTTTTTTTTTTTTTTTTTTTTTGCCAGAGTCTCTCACACTGTTGCCTAGATAGAGTGCTGTGGCGTCAGCCTAGCTCACAGCAACGTCAAACTTCTGGGCTCAAGCAATCCTCCTGTCCGAGCCTCCCGAGTAGCTGGGACTATAGGCGCACACCACCATGCCCGGCTAATTTTTTGTATTTTTAGTTGCCCAGCTCATTTTTTTTTCTATTTTTGTAGAGATGGAGTCTAAGTCGTGCTCAGGTTGTTCTCTAACTCCTGACATCAAGCAGTCCTCCCGCCTCAGCCTCCCAGAGTGCTAGGATTATAGGCATGAGCCACCTCACCTGGACTTACACTTGATGAGAGAATAGTCTTTACCCCTAAGATCAGGAATAAATCAGGGGACTGACTGCCTCTATTCCACCTTGTATAGCAGGTTCTATCCAGTGCTATCAAGCAAGAAAAAAGCATCAAGATTGGAAAGGAATAAAATTGTCTATATTTGTAGATTACATAATTTTATATATAGAAAACCCTAAGGGGTACATACACAGCAGAGCTAATGAGTTCAGTAAGGTTACAAGATACAAGATCTATATACAAAAATCAGTTGTGTATTTCTATAATATAGCAGTAAGCTGTGAAAATGAAACTAAACAATACCATCCACAGTAGTATCAAAGGGTCAAAATATTTAGGAATAAATGTAGCAGAAGTGCAAGATTTATACATTGAAAGCTACATAATATTGCTGAGAGAAATTAAAGATCTAAGTAAATGGAGTGACATTCCATGCTCATAGATTGGAAGACTCATTTTTGAGATGGCAATCCTTATCAAAATCCCAACAGGCTTTTTTTGCAGGAATGAGCAAGCTGATCCTAAAATTTTTATGGCAATCAAAGGACTCAAATAGCTAAAAGTATGTTGTAGAATTAAATTCAGAGAACTTCCTGATTACAAATTTTACTATAAAACTATAGTAGTCAAGACAATGTGGTACTGGTATAAGTATAGGTGTGTGTGTGTGTGTGTGTGTGTGTGTGTGTGTGTGTGTGTGTGTGTGTGTGTGTGTGTGTGTGTGTGTGTGTGTGTGTATCAGTTGAAGATTTGAGGGTCCTGAAATTAACCCTTACATTCATGGTCAGTGGATTTTGCTCAGAGATAACCAAGGGATCTCAATGGGGAAAAGATTGCCTTTTCAACAAATGAGGCTGGAAGAATAGGATATCCACATGAAGAAAGATAAATTTAGAACACACATCTTCCACAAAAATTAACTCAAAATGGACCATAGACCTAAACGTAAGCGGTTAAGAGCTAAGACTTCGAAGGAAATATGGCAACAATGTTTATGACTCTAAGCTAGGCAAAGATTTCTCACATGTGACACCAAAAGCACAGTCTTTAAAAATTGATAAGTTGGACATCATCAAAATTTAAAACTTGTGTATCATAAGCCACTATTAAGGAAATGAAAAACATCACAGACTTGGAGAAAATATTTGCAAATCATATTGGTAAAGAATTTGTATCCAGAATATATAAATAAACCTTCAGTGAGAAGACATTCATAACCCAAGTAAAATAAGGGCAAAGGATTTGAATAGGTGTTGCTTTAAAGAATTTAAATTGCACATAAATATAGCATATAATCCTAGATTCCTAGGAATATTCATATGTGAGAATTGAACAAAATGTCTGCAGAAAACTTGTAAACTAATATTTGTAGCCACATCATACAGTTTCATATATATCTTTGTATGTCTCTTCCTAGTCCCAAACGGGAAATAACCCAAATTTCCTTAAACCAGTGAGTGGATTAACACAATATGGTATATCCACACACGATGGAAAACTGCTCAGATATGAAAAGGGATGAAGCACTAACCCTACAATGTGGATGAGCCTCAGATAATACAAAATGAGAGGAGCCAGGTGGGAAAAGCACGTAGGGTAGGCTTCCGCTTGCATTGAGTTGTCCTGGACAAGGAGACTGGATAGGAAGGAGGTTAGCAGGGGACTCAGACTCCTCCGGGTGGGGGTGGCTGCCAACGGGCACAAGGAACCCTTTTGGGATGCAGGCAAAATGTTTCAGATTGGACAGTGTCAATGGTTGTACAACTCTAAAGTTACTAAAATGAGTTGAATAGGTGATTTTATGGCACATACGTAAATTCCACGTCAGTAAAGCTGTTCAAGATTTAAGTAAGACATGAATTCTGAAAAGGAAAGGGAGGGAGGAAGTTTGTGATTCTATGGATTTGGGCTGGTGCCTTAGAATTTGTATTTCTAACAAGCTCCCAGGTTGTGTTCTGCTTCCAGTCAGTGGCCGGAGCTTGACGCAGAGCCTGGTGTCGCAGGGTACTGATGTGTGGCAGAGTGAGGCGAGTTCCCCATTGCGGGCCCTGCTCTCGGGGGCGGGTATGCCTGGCGCTCTGGGTAAAAGCTAGTGAACCAGCAGCAGGGCTTAAGTCATGAAAAACTAAAGGCTTCTTTTGGGAAAATAATTAGTGGGAGCCAGAAGATTCTAAGGAGGAGGGCATGACAAGTGGATGTTGTCCTTGAAAAGCCCAAGCACGAAAGCAGGGGAACGGCAGGAATATGTGAGCAGAGGCTACAAGTGCTGGCAGAGCTGGGTGACCTGGCAGGGATGTGCTGCAGGAGACAGTTTGTGGCCTGGTCTGCAGGCACTGCAGGGGGCAGCAGGGCCCAGTGGGCAGGTCTGCACCATGGGGCCTACGGGTGACCAGAAACCCCAGGATGTACTTTGGCCCGAAGTGGTCCATCCTGATGCTGAAAGTCTGATTCTGCCCAGAGCCTGGGAGGGTCTCAATCTTGAGGGGGGGTTAGGCCAGTGAGAAAGGCAGAAACCCAGAAAGGTGGCCAGCAAACCAGAAAGTGCAAAAAGTCAAAACCAAGAACCAAGAATGCAAAAAGCAAAGCAGCTAAGTGGAGTATGCACCCTTTTGCAGTTTATTTTCACTCCCAATGTTCCTTACCTGAAATCTGCTGAAGGCAAGTTTAGTTGGGAACTAAGTCTGCTGTGCTGGGGGAGCAGTACCACCCTCAGAGGGCGGAGACGTGTGGGGAGGGACACTCAGGTCACCAGGCTGGGGCTGAGAGCTCCCTTCTTGTCAGTCTTGGGGGATTTCACCAGGATGTCCCTCCATCAAAACGCAGTCTACTGCCGTGAAGAACCAGTTCCACTGAGGAACCTTCCAGAGTCCACTTGGGAGATGGGATGCAAACTCTTGCTTATGCATATCTGGTCTGTGCCGTGTTAGTGTTGCTTTCAGATGTTATGCTGGCTGGAGCAGATATCAGAACACAGGTGACAGCATGAGGGACCAGAAACGATGTTAGTCACGTGCATTCGTGGCTCTGTTTCTATGGGGTTTTTTGAAAGTATTTTTTGAGAAAAATTAGCTATGGAGGCAATCTTACAAGTCAACCCAGGGTCAGTGCACCTACTGAAGTCCTGCACAGGGCCAGGTGTGTTGGGGCAGGCATGTGAGCGATGTGGCCTGCCACACTCCATAGTGTGTCCACTGCCACCAGAACTCAGAGGCTCACCTGAGAGGCAGGTCCGGCTCTTCACCCTCCCTTGTGCTGCCTCTTTCTCTTGTCAGTGGTGGACACTTTGTGGAGAGAAGGAGCAAAGAGAAGTCTAATCCTTTCCTGCCTGAAGTCCCTGGCCTTGAGGGGTAAACAGATTGAACATTACTGAGGCATTGGGGATGGGAAGTATCACTGGAAAAGTGAGTAACAGCTGGAGGAGTGGCTGCTGGCAAAGGTGGATCTGAAGACAAGATGTTGTGGACACTATTTTGGATAAAAATTTGCAAGGGTTTCAGAAGTCTCCTATTCGAATTCCCACTGGAGAGAGCACCTTATTTTTGCTGTTCTAATGCCTTCTGTTTGTGCTTCTAGCTTTACAAGGTTTCTCCCTGTCAAGTTTCACTGCTGCCATTCAAGGGGTATTCTCTCCCTGCAGTCCTGACTGGGGACACCCTTTCTGGGGATTCTCTTAGGGGTTTGGATGTCCTTTGCAAGCTGCCCTGGGTCCTCCCATTGTTTCCATGGGCAGCATGTTCTAGGCGTGAGTTAGTGGTCAGTCCAGTGCCAGCTCCAGCCTCTATCCCACAGGTAGTGACCACCATGCCCTGTCTCTTCTTGGGCTTGAGATGTGGATGATTCTCCAAGATCCAGCCAAGAATGACTCAGGGATCCAAAGCTAATGGGAAGGTGTGAGTTCCTGTCCCCAGTGGGACTCACTTTCCATTTGTTAAAATGTAGGAGGCTAAGGGCTGAGACTGGATGCAAGGGCTTGGAGATCAGGTGCGGGTATTAACGTAAACAACTGAGCAGAAGCTCAGCAGAGGGGGTGATAACTGCAGCAAGAACTTGCTTTAACCAGCTCCTCGGCTGTCGCTGCCGCCCTACATGAACCTTGGCTACTTAGAGTATCGTTTGGATTGTGGTTTTAAAATTTCTCTGTCCTTGAAATCACTGCGACAGTTCTGAGACAGCCCTGAATGAAAATGGAAGGTCGCCCAATTCTAAGAGTTACTACCCATATTCTTACTCTTAGCCCTGAGTATTCCTCCCCTCGGGCTACAGAAGATCTATCAGTAAGACCACTCTCTGTTAGTGCAGCTGCTCTCTTTTGAGCCTGCCTACTCTTCACCCTGAAAATGTACTTTTACTTTCAGTAACAGCTGTCTCTTGCTTGGCTTAGGTGGTGCATCCTAAAATTCTTTTCCAGACAAACACCAAGAACTTGGAAAAAACCTCCACTTGGAGGCCAGTAACACATTCTTACATTGGCCATGTTTGCTCTTTCTCAGGAGAGCAGCTCAAGGTTACAGCTGATGGCCACACTTACTCTGTTTGGAGAGCTTTGTTTACCCTAAAATGCTCTCTGTACATACTTGAAAATCCGTAGTGTTACATGAAAATTCATATTCTAAAAAGAATGCCTGTACTGTTAATACAATGAAGACCAAGTGTCTGTACTTAGGAACCGGTTATTTTTTGTACAGCATTAAGAACTGTAAGATGGTCTTGAGGCCAAGAGAAAAGGAGCCAGAATGGCACCACTTCTGTGCTTGCAGCAGGTCACAGCTCAACCTGCACTTCGTGCCCCGTGTTGCAGAAGTCTTGGGCGGTAGCCGCTTCAGATCTGCTTTGGTTTATTTTGTGTCTGTGTCTTGCTGAGTATCAGTAATATTCATATCTAAATTATGTGCAAATGAATAAAGGCAAATGTCTGTCCTAGGCAGTGCGTTTACTCTCTATTTTTGGAAAAACTATGGTTAAAACAGTAAGAATAAACAGTTAATGGACCCATAACAGCCATGGTGAACTGGGGGGCCACCTCTGAAAGTGGAGCCCTCCCCATGACTTTGTGATAAGTTTGAGATTGTCTTTTAAAGTCCACATTTTTTTTAACTAGTACAAATGGGTTTTCACTATTTATTTATGATATATATATTCCACATCCCTGATTTTCTCCAGTCAGAATTTCTTTGAAATGACGCTGTCGGCCTTGGCCAAGCGGAGATTGGAATCATCTGACTTCCCCGTCCTGCGAACATCCCTGCAGATAGTGCAGATTCCGACCTGGCCGCCAAGCCTGCCCTAGCCTGCCTCCGCCGCACGTCCATCTGGGTGGACGCCTGGGCCGTGCCGCTGGTGATGCAGTTGCCGATGGAGCATTTTCTCGGCGCGTACAGGTCCACGAGCTCACCCGCGTCATTCTGCACATGCGGGCCGCACCTAAGGAGTCACTGCTCGGTGCTCAGGGACAGTGGAAGCCTGTTCCTTGCGCAAGCCCACCCGCCGAGGCCCTTTAAAGTCCACATTTGATAACTGATCCTAAAGAAGTCCTCAGAATTGTCGTTACTTGATAGTTGCTGTGAAGAATTGGAACCCACCAGCATGTCTTTGAATGAAAGTCTTTTAAGAATATAACATCTGAACTTGCGGGCATTGGGTCCTAGAAAGAGAGAAGCTTGGAACCTCACTTGGGGAAGCCTGGTGCAGAGATGTCTTGACATAGCATGTGCAAGAGGTAGGAGCTGACACTCAGCCACAGCACCCTCCCTTGTCTGTGGTTGGCCACCATCGAGACCCCAATGCTGGTAAAGGCTAGCCACGTGAGGTCAATGGACACATAGCAGCAATGGCGAATTGGTGGTCCGAGTCGGGACTTCCCAGGATAAAGCAGCCCCAGCTTTGGAATTTAGAAGCACATCTCAGAAGGAGCCAGGATAGAGAGAGATTCTGTGTAGGACAGGAATGTTCCAAACACTCTGGAGTCATAGACTACCTCAGCTCTTTAACTGAGCATGTCTTATTATTATTAACACCTGACAAGAAGAACTACATCAGCCTCCTGGTTGTAACCACAGAACACCAGGTACACAGCAAGGACTTTGATGGATGTGTTTATGTTTCATTTTATAAACAGTATAAAATTTTTAAAATGACCTTAAAGCTAGGCATTGTTATCGCTGCCATTGTACAGAGTGCAGCTGAGCGCCCGCCGGGGAGCTTGGCTTACAGCTAGTCGGCACCTGAGGCCGAGGCAGGGCCGTCCCAGAGTGCTCCTGGAGATGGAGGAAACGTCTGTCTGCGCTGCCCAGGGTGGTAGCCACGCGCCACGCCTGGCTCCTTGAGCACTGGAAATACAGCTCGTGAGGTGGAGGAACAGAATTTTCAAATTTCACATAAATAGCCATGTGTGGCCAGTAGCTGTCATTTTGGACGGTGTAGGCAAGGTGCTGGCAGTATGTGTCTTACCTTGGGTTATCTGTTTCACTGCTGTTCTTACATACTCATTAGCATGTGTGGTAAATCCCACACTTTATAAAGGTGGTTACCTGCGTTGTCCCCGAGCCTCTCCCCTTAATTTTTTGAATTTGGGACCAGGCACAGTGGCTCACTCCTATAATCTGAGCATTTGGGGAGGCCAAGGTGGGAGATCACTTGAGGCTAGGAGTTCAAGACCACCTCGGGCAACCTAGTGAGACCCCCATCTCTACAAAAAATTACAGAATTAGTCAGCGTGGTGGCGCCCGCCTATAGTCCCAGCTACTCTGGAGGCTGAAGCAGAAGGATCACTTGAGCCAGGAGTTGGAGGTGGTAGTGAGCTATGACCAGGCCAGAGCACTCCAGCCTGGGTGACAGTCTACAGAGTGAGACTCTGTCTCTTTAAAAAGAAAGTCTCTTTGGTGTGGCTTTTGGCAGGTTCAGTTCAGAGCGGTCCAGGCTGATTAGAGCCTGCAGCTACCACAATTTGAGGTCGGTCACATATGTTCGAGGGCCTCAGACTGGGGCCCTGCACCCCAGCCAGCTGCCTTTGAGATTGTCAGCAGGTTGTTGATCACTTGATTAGATCACACCATGGCCAACAGAGGTCCCTGTGTTCTTTCTGAGCTGCTGCAGCAAGTTAACTAGCTCTTGCTAATAGGAATTTATATCAAAGTAAGAATAAGAAACAGCAGCTTGCTGTTTGCCGGGTGTGTTCTGGATACTGGATATATATTGTTAAATCCTCACTTAACAGATATCACTGTCTCCACTCTATAGATGTGGAAACTGAGGCAGGGAGATGATAAGTGACTCGGCTGTGGTCACACAGGGAGACAGTGGTGGTCTGTTTCTCTTGGCTTTGTGTCCCCAGCCCTGGAGCCACAGCACTAGAGGCCACTGGAACATGTCTATGGTTATGTATCATCAAAGGGATTTTTGAATTTTGGTATGATGGGAGAGGGGAAATATGTTTACTCTCAATATATTCACACTGGTTTCATACCTTCTAGAAAGAATGGTTCTGATAAAAAAGACAAGTGTTGATGAGGAGGTGGAGAAATTGGAACCCTCCTACCCTGCTCCTGGGAGTGTCAGGTGGTGCCGCTTCTGGAAGACAGCTTGGAGGTTCCTCCGATGATTAAAAATAGAACTACTGTGCGACCCAGCAGTCCCCCTCCCAGGTGGAAATGAAAGCATGTCTGAACAAAACTTACTCACAGATGTGCACAGCAGCACTGTTCATAATAGCCAAAAAGTAGAAACAAGCCCAATGCCTGTTGGCTGGTGGAAGGATAAGCAAAATGTGGTGTACCATACAATGGAATATTATTTGGCCATAAAAAGGAATGGAGTTCTTGTGCATACAACACGGGTGAGCCTTGTGTGTGTGAAGGGAGAGCCAGTCGCGTGGCCGCACGTGGCGAGACTGCTGGCGTGGAAAGTCTGAGTGGGCTGATCTGCAAGGACAGAAAGCAGACTGGTGAATTCCAGGGGCCAAGGACTGGAGCGGGGGGATGGAAAGTGACTGTTCAAAGGGTCTGGGGTTTCTCGGGGGACTATGAAAACATTCTGGAAATACGGTGGTGATGGCAGCGCATGACCTCATGAATCTACAGAAACCCGTTGAAGGGGGGAATTTATGGTACGTGCATTATGTCTCAATTTAAATCTCCATGATCTAGCCTGGAGAGGACAAAGGGCCCCTTGTCATGCTGAGTGTCCTGCGGACTAGAGCAGATTGGAGCCGTGGCCTGGACGGCTGATGTAGCCCACAGGAGGGAGTGGCGCTTGTGGTGTCACCCGCCACCTCCCTCATTCCTCCCGGCCCCCCTGGAGCTACGCCCACCCTGACGTGTGTCATGCCAGGATCTGCTCTAGTCCTGAGTCCACGGCGAGCAGGCGGGGGCCAGCCCCTGGGCCTCACAGTCTGAGGAGGAGGGACAGAGTAAGCCAGGGTCACGAGAGAGGCCGGAGGGCAGGCGTGGGCCGCAGACGTGTGTTCCGAAGCCTCCACGGAGGTCCTGTCCGGGCTGAGGTTTACCAGGCGTCTGAAGCTGCTCTGGGACAAGCCCGTCCTCTGACTCACGGGCCGCCGTGGCGAGGCTGAGGGAGCCTGCACGCCAGGGGCTCCTTGGGCGTCTGCAGGGCGGGACAGACACCCGGGAGGGGCAGAGCGGCGGCTGTGAGTGCCGCAGCGTGTCGGTGGTCCGCAGCGGGTCTGGACAGCAGGGCGCGACCCTGGAAACGGCAGAGCGTGAGAGACGCAAACGTCGTGTCTGACCTTTCACCTGGGTCTCCCTGACTCGGGCCCGACAGGTGACAGTGGGCTGCTTCACCCTTGCTGCTGTAATTTCACACAGCAAGTGTGTGAGGATCTGTGATTTCAGAGAATTATCTCAATGAGTAAAAGCAGCCTCCTCTCAAAGAAGGGGCTGTCCTGACCGTTGACAGCCGTCCTGGGGAGAAATGCCTTTCCTTTAAACTGCACCTGGTCTCACCTGCTTTACCTGGTCCGTCCTCAGCTGGGGGATGAGTGGCAGGCAGGTGTTCACTTGTCTCAAGCCAGCTGTGAGCGCCAGCCACTAACCCCTCCCCAGGAAGCTCGGAGCCTGGGGGCAAGGTGGAAAGCAGACTGCTAATCACCTTTGTGCCAGTACTTCTAATGCAGATTGGGCCATTGAGCTCCACTTGCGAAACGTGCTGAACCTGGACAGTACAGGGTGACATTCAAGCTAAACTGGCCTGAGGGAGACCAGGGGACAGAGATCAACCTCCAGGAGAGGACATTTAAGCAGGCCTGAAGGAGCAGTAGTGTTATGTAGCCGAGATTCACAGGGCTGTGGGACAGAGAGAGTCACCAAGGCTGTAATTATCAAAAGGAGTTTTATTGTCTAGCTCGAGCTAGGGTCCGAGCCCCCAGAGTGCCAGCGCAGTGGCCTCTTCTTCGGGCAGGGCCCCTCCTTTGTGTGCTAGTGACCCTTTTATACCTAAGCTGTTTACATACTGATCGTGTATCTGCCCCCACAGTGATTCTTACTTCATCCTGCCCCTGATAGGCTCTAACCTGTTCCGGGTCCTAGCTGAGAGACTCCATTTCAGGGTTCTTTGTCTTTCTCCTCTGCATCCCATAATGTACCCATAATGCCTTGCGGTTAGCAAACAAGCAGTAAACAGAAGCTGGAAGGTGTCCATTGTCCTTATAGCCCAGTATCTTACAATAGGAGTTGGTTAGCTAGAGGGGCAGAGGACACAGCATGTGCAAAGGCCCTGAGGCAGAACAGCCGTGGCTTGTTGTGTTCAGGGGACCCAGGGCCAGCAGTGGGACAGGCAATGAATACGATAGGAAGGGAAGGGCCAGGTGACGTTTGGCCTCAACAACCACTGTATACAAGATGGTTAATGTCACTTGCCAGTGTACTCAGGTACAAAAATGCCAGCTACACAGAGCCCCATCTGTGTGGCGGCTGACGAGGGTGTTGTGTGGGTGTGTGGTGTCACAGGGAAGGCAAGGACACCACAGAAGTCCTGTGTGCCAGCTACTCTGAGGAGGTTGAGCCGTGGTTGTCACAGCATCCTCATGACCGCCCTCTCTCAGGTGTGGGTCCCCTTGCTTCCCTCTGTGGGGAGAGTGACAAAACCGTCAGGAACCAACAAGTAGGATGACATCTGGGAAGAGCTCCAGGTTTCTCAGTGGAAATTAGTCTCCTAGCAGAAAATGGTCTGAGCGGTCAGCTCCTTTGTCCTGGTGGGCAGGCTCCTGCAGGACCGGCCCTGTCGCAGGGCAGGGCGCACGGGTCCCCACTCAGGACGGGCTGCTGCTCCCCCAGGGCCTTCCCTCGGGGCAGCGGGAGGGTGGGCGCGGGGCAGGGTGCAGCCGTGGAGGCAGCCCCCTGCGGGCTTTGGAGCCTGTTCTGTGCACCTGCCCCGCTCAGCGGAGACCTCCGTTCCCAGCAGCGCCCAGGGCTCGCAGGGTGATTCAGAGAGTCGATGCGTCACATGGGATGTTTTCCCCTCAAGTCACAGAACTTGGCTCTGATGGCTCAAACGGAACGTGGGTAATCTGCTGTGACCAGAAGTCTGAGAAGGGCGGTGGTGGCTGGGCAGCAGAGCAGGCTTGCCTTGGCCTTTCTCAGGAGGGACCGGCAGCTGCTGGACGGCGGCGCGGCGGACGCAGGCGTCGCACCCAGACGCGGCGCCGTCCGCGGAGCCAGTCCGTCCGTCCTGCCTCGCCCTGAGGAGGAGGGAGCCTCCCGGAGCCCCTCAGGGAACGCGCACGCACCCGGATCCTTTGGTCATGCGAAACGGGCCACCTGAGCATCTGGGCTTCCACAGTGAGGGGACGCGTCGCGCATCAGTTAGGAGGTCGCAAGCAGCGTCGAAAAGCCACACGAGAGGATCCCAGACGGGTGAGTGATGTATATGCAGGAAGGCAGAGAACTGTCCCAGAGGTTTTATTAGGTACACGTGTGTTTGGGACCAATGTAAAATATACTTCTCGCTGGGGGGCATGTGCCAAAAGTGTGAGAAGTTCTATCTTAGGTCAGTCATTTTGCGTGGAATGCGTGTTGTGTGTGTGTGTTGCGGGTGTGTCAGCCACAAAGACCCTCAATCATCAAATACGTAATTTTGGTCTGGGCTGCTTCAGAGAACTGAGTAGCAGTGTGTGTGTGGTGCACTTGGAGGCAGTGGCTGGATCCGTAAGTGACACAATTCTGTCGGGTGACGGGCGGCTCCGGCGGCCACTGGACCTGAGCTGCTGGGGGGCAGCAACTGCCACGCGTGGACATGTGGCTCGTCCGAACGGAGATTTGCTGTAAGTGTAAGACTGGAAGATTCGTGCAGAATATCTCATTAGTAATTATTAAATGTTGATTAGATGTTCAAATGATAATATTTTGGATGTAATAGGTTCAATGTGATAAATTTTAAAAATTAGTTTCACCTGTGTGTACTTTCTGTGTTTATTGTGGCTACTAGAAAATTTAAAACTCCAACATTCTTCTTAAGAACTGGACTGCTGTCCACACAGCGGGGTGGCCACGCGTGTCCCCTGACACGTGGGCTGCAGCTGCCGAGCTGTTCCCAGGCACACTGCTGTCCTTGTTTGCAGCCCAGTGCCAGCTGCTTTGTGGCGTTCTCATTGGTCTGGCACACAAACCCTTCCCAAATGACTCCCCATCCAGTCTGCCCTTCCTCACAGAAGAGCACCAGAGCCCCTGTCCCCATCATTTGCATGTGGCTTTGCTCAGCCAGAGAGCATCATCCTGAAGAGAGGGCGTGCACCAGGCTGCCAGAGGGGCCTGCTCGGGTGGCAGCTCTCTGTCTCCAGCTCCACCTGGCCTCGCTCTTCTTGCGCTTGCTATGCCTGCCCCTGTCCCCGGCCACAGTGGCAAGAATGCAAAAGCTGTGTGCTCCCTCCCTGCTCCTCGGTTGACCTCCTAGGTGTCAGGGTGACATGGGCATAGCCTCTTGAATGATGGCCGTGCGCTTTCTATTTCTGCCAATTTACCATGGCATTTGATTCCGCTCAAATACAGTAGATTTCTCTTCTGATCAAAACACTACAAAAATATGGATGGACTCTTCCTCCCCAAATTTTTAATCAGTTTCCCTACTAATTGACACTGAATTTTTGTTGTTGCTTGTTTTTGTTTTAAGAGATAGGGTCTTGGCCAGGTGCAGTGGCTCACGCCTGTAATCCTAGCCCTCTGGGAGGCGGATGCAGGAGGATCGCTCAAGGTCAGGAGTTCAAGACCAATCTGAGCAAGAGTGAGACCCCATCTCTACTAAAAATAGAAAGAAATGAGCCAGACAACTAAAAATACATTTTAAAAAATGAGCCGGGCATGGTGTGGTACATGCCTGTAGTCCCAGCTACTCGGGAGGCTGAGGCAGAAGGATCGCTTGAGCCCAGGAGTTTGAGGTTGCTGTGAGCTAGGCTGACGCCACCGCACTCTAGACCAGGCAACAGACTGGAGCGCAGTGTCACGATCACAGCTCACAGCAGCCTCAAACTCCTGGACTGCAGTGATCCTCCTGCCTCCTGTCAAGCTCAGACTACAGGTGCACACCACTGTACCTGGATAATTTTTCTTATTTTGTTTAGTAGAGATGGGGATCTATGTTGCCCAGGCTGAATTTTGGTTGTTTTATAAAAACGCTTCAGTGAATATTCCTAAGCACATTTTGAGGCACACGTGAGTAGCTCTACAGAATAAAATTGGAGTTGAAGGATTGCTAGCTAGGTCAATGTGTATGTATATTTTACAATTTGTTAGACATAAGTTATCCATCATGATTTCCAAATGACTTTCAAAAAATATTCATAATTTTAAGAAATCTAGTTATTTTCTCAGTAACTTCAAATTTGTTACTGTGAGAAAGTTGTTTTTAAAAAATTGAAAGTATAATACATTTATCAGAGGAAGGAATACTTTCTTTAAAAAATCAATTTCATGTTTCTATTACAAGAGGAAAATGTCAACCCTGTTATTTTGTTTAATTATACCACCTATGGACAACAATGTCAATTTCACAAGGAAAGACAAAAAAAAAAAAACCACTTCTGACGCTAAAACACTTTTTCTCTTCTTAATTTTTAAACGTGTCTTGATTCTATAAAATGCCCTATATGTCACTTCACTGTAGCCTCCTGAGCCCATACAAAGAGGTCTTAACTACTGTTACGTCAGTATTTCTCTGTAATTAAGAGGGACACCAGAGGGGAACTGTCTCTGTGTTGGAAAACTGCGTGTTCAGAGTACCTGTTTTCCATTTTGAAGCACATTTATTTATTTTTCAAGACAGGGTCTTGCTGTGTTGCCCGGGCTGGAGTGCAGTGGCGTGGTCATAGCTCATTGTAGCCTCGAATTCTCTGCCTCAAGCAATCCTCCTGACTCAGTCTCCTGAGTAGCTGGGACTACAGCTGGTACTAGGCCCAGCTAAATTTTTTAAAAAATTTTTGTAGAGACAGGGTCCTGCTATGTTGCTCAGGCTGGTCTTGAACTGCTTCAAAGCCCCTTTAAATGTCTGGAAGCCCCTGCCCAAGGTGCTGAAAGGATGTGGTGGGCTCCCCACAGAGGACACAGTGCAGGAGCTAGCTGGTCAGCCTTGGCCTCTGTTTTGGGAGTCCTGCCTTGTATATTCTCATTAAATGCTTAAGAATAAAGACATTCAGGGATTTTTGTTAACTTTACATCCTAGCATCCAGAGAAGTGCATCTGTGCTTTTATCTCAATGTGCATGCTCTTAAAAAATGGAGTGGAGAAAATTGAAATCTCCAAAATGTGTTAATACCACATAATGGTAGTAGTTTCAAATGTACAGAAGTCAAGAAAATTTAAATACCAACTGTCACTAAGCATTTTACAAACTGAAGAATATAAAATTACACTAAATGCACATCTATAATAATGCCATGGTTTAAGAAGAAACCACCATTTTTAAGTGCAGACATGATATATGGTATTTTCAACAGGAATTAAAATGAAATAAAGGCAACAGGAATTAAGTTTATGGCCAAAATGGGAATCCTGGTCCTTTTTTAAAAGTCCTCTTTTATAGACAATTTAAGAATTCAATTTAACCTCCAACATGAAAATACTGCTGGGCTTCTGAACCCACGAGGAGGCCAGTTGTCTGGCCTTGTGCCCTAGTCATGAAGTAATCATGAGTGTGGCTTCTCAGGGCCAGGTGTTCATGAGTCAGTAAAAAGCCAAGGATGGGGACAGAGGGACAAGTTAAAGGCTACCTAGAGGAAGTAATTGGCCACATTCAGAGCGTGAGAAAGGCTAGAGGGCAAACACCACCACCAAGTGTCCACCAGCCTGTGGCATAAATAACTTGGGGCTTGGGGGAGGAATTCTTGTAGATTAAGAGAGATCTTTAAAAAAAGACTTTGGAGGCATAGAAACCAAGCACAATGGGTGCACCTTGTTTGAATCCTAACTTGAACAAACCAATGTAAAAACGTATTTCATAGACAGTTGGGACAATTTAAATATGGACTTGGCATTATAGTATAATGAGGAACTATCAGTTAATTTTGTTAGATGTGAAAAGTTATGGTTTTGTAAGAAGTATCTGTGAGTGCAATGACACCACATCTGGGATTTGCTTTAGAATGTGCCAGCAAAATGCATCACTGACCAGTTAGATAAATGGTCAGCAGTGCACAGAGGGAGGCAGGGTGGGTTGGGAGAGGAGGTGAAGCCAAAGGGGAGGTGGTGGTGGTTGAAGCTGCAGGAAGAACGACCCTGGGTCCCTGCACACTCTGCTTTTGCGCACCTGTGGAAATTTTCACAACAGCCTTAACCCCTTTTTATTGCCTGCCTGCCATGTGCAGAGCACTGTGCCAGCTTTCTGATGCCTCCTCCCCAAAGGAGGAAGTGGGCATCCTCCTCAGTTTCTCAGTTCCAGACCACATCTCCCTGGAGGGCTCTATAGCCTGGGACTCAGGGTGAAGAGGACCAAGAGACAGTAGCGTGACCTGGAGACAGCCAGACCCAAAATGCAGAATTGGCCTGCCTGCCGGAAGAATGATTTGCCCGGGCCAGGTGGAACGTGTGTCACCTCCTGGGGTGGCCTTGGCCTGGGTTCCCTGATGCCCCAGCAGAATACTCGTCCAACTGCCTCTCAGTGGTTTGCTTTCTTCTCTGTCTCCCCTGCTGGGTGGTATGCCAAGGGCTTATTTCTTCTTGGGTTCCAGTTCCTCACTAGTGGTCCCAGAATCTTCAGCCTCTGTGGTCCCCAACTTCTGGGCTGCAGACCAGTATTGGGCCGTGGCCCATTAGGAATCGGGCCACACAGCAGGAGGTGAGCAGGGAGCAAGCAAGCAAAGCTTCATCTGTGTTTACAGCCGCTCCCCATCACTCGCATCAGCGCCTGAGCTGCGCCTCCTGTTAGATCAGCTCTGGGGAGTGGCTGCAAATGTAATGAATGGAATCTGCTTGAATCATCTCAAAAATATCCCCCAACCCCGGTCCATGGAAAAATTGTCTTCCATGAAACTGGTCCCTGGTGCCAAAAAGGTTGGGGACCGCTGCTGTACCTGATCTCAACATTTGGGTGTAAGGACAAAGGAGAAAGGTATTTTTAGACATGCAAAGACTCGTATGTATAGCCAACCAAAGAAAATTCCCAGAAAAGTAGTCTCCCAGATGAGAAAGGAATTAGAAAACAAGATCTCAAGGTAGTAAGAAGACTGGGAAAGTGGGCACAGAATCTGGCTATATAAATATGTAGATCTGCAGAAATGATGATAACATAACAAATTTGTGATAAGTTTGTTAAATAATTGTTAACAGAGTTAGAAATGAAACCAGAGGGCTACTGTAATCCACAATAACAATACCAGGAAGCTTAGCTTGCAGAACTGTTTATGCTGGTTTGTTTGTTTTCTCCTTCTCACCACAGGGTATGGCTCAATGGTCACAGGACAAATGACAGAAAAATCACAAGATCAAACTAGACAAGGAACAGTTGAGCCACCAGGGACCCACAGGAGCAGGATGTGGCATAGGTCATGAAGACCCTGAGCCAACTGAAGGACTGTGTACCTATAAAAGAGTCTAAACTCCTCATAACTGCAAGATGATGGTTCTTTAAGACCAGTGTCTGCCACTGTCATCATTTGCTAGTAAATTAATAAACCATCCTTTCCTTCCCCCCAATCTCCCGCCACCAACTGTTCTCATTCTTTGTTCAGCCTCAGGAACAGGGACTGAGCTTTTATTAACATAATGATACTGAAAACAGATATGTTTTAAGAGAAAAACAAATGATAATGTGAAAACAGATATTATAAATCCTCACAATAAAATCGGGGAGTTTCGTTTGTGTTTTGGAAGTGGTGGTAGAGTTTGAGAGTGAAGGTGTTCTCCAGGTAGAATGGCAAGGGGGGTTGTCCACGTGGTTACTTTTTAATAGGGCGCCAATATTGCATTTGCCCCAGGCTGCAGAGAAATGTCAGTGCCCCTCTGATCTTAGAGAAGACAGTAATGAGCCGAGTGAAGAAGCATATCTGTCCGCGTCCAGTTACAGTGGAAAATCCGTCCTGGCTGGGGCTCACATGTGAGATGTTATTGTTCTCTAGTCACTGCTTTCAGCCATGTGCTGGAGCTTCCTTTCCTGTCCCTTAATGACGTCTTTCATTTATTAAATGAATTAAATATTAGAATTAAATATTCTAGCCCAGTTTTTAAAAAACTTTAATCCTCTCCTGATTTTATTAGGGTATTAAGTATAAAATGTCCAATTTTCTTAAGTACAAAGTCTGACAGTTGCTATCTCTGACATTTTATTTTGACATTTCTCGTTTTATTTTTATTGTGAAGGTACATCCTCAGTCTTTCAAGCGCAAGGTTTGGCTTGTGATTATCTTTCAAAAATTTTTTTAGAGCAAATTTTGTGAAACCATGGATCAAAAATTTGAGTTATTTTTGAACATGCATTCCATCGTGGAACCAGTGCAGTGTAGACAGCTAGAAATATCAATGAAGTGCTTGGGAAGGACGTGGCTAATGAACGCACAGTACATCGATGGTTTGAGAAGTTCCGTTCTGGTGATTTTAATCTTGAAAATAAGTCGTGGGTGACCTGAGACCAAGGTGGATAATGATGAGCTGAAAGCTGTAGTGGAAGCAAATCCATCTCAACCTAAATGTATAATTAGCAGTGAGGTTTTGCTGTCACTATTCCAACAGTATTGGATCATTTGAAACAAATGGTCAAGGTATACAAGCTGGATACATGGGTACCGCATGAATTAAACAAGTGTCAGAAATTGTCTCAGCTTGCCTTTGCTGTCACAACACAGAGGTGAACCATTTCTACACTGCATTGTTACATGTGATGAAAAATGGATTCTTTTTGACAATTGAAAGCATTTGGCACGATGGTTGGATCAAGATGAAGTGCCAAAACACAATCCAAAACTGAATTTTCATAAAAGTGCTTGGTGGTCCAGCGCTGGTATTATCCACTACAGCTTTGTGAATCTGGTCAGTTGATTACAGCTGGTGTCTACTGCAACCAGTTGGACAAAATGATGAGGATGCTTGTGATTAAGCAGCCAAGCTTGGTCAATAGAGACAGGCCAATCCTCTTGCAAGATAGTGCTCGACCACATATCACACAAACAACGCTGCTCAAACTACACAGGCTGGACTTGGAAACTCTGTCATCCACTGTATTGGCCAGACCTTGCACCAACTGACTACCACTTCTTCCAGGCTTTGGACCACTTCTTGCAAGGAAAAATACTCAGTTCTCAACAAGCTGTGGAAAATACCTTTCACTGTTTCATTGCCACTTGCTCTCCAGGCTTCTTCCTGTTGGCATAAGCAAGCTACTGTTAAGATGGCAAAACTGTGTTGAGAGTTTAGGCACACACTTTGATTAATTGTACTGCTTTTTCTTTGAGATATAATAAACTACACTTTTGATTTGAAATCAGACATTTCATATTGAATGACCGTAATAACATGCACGTCCTCCCTCTCCTGAAAGCAGCCAGGCCTTGCGATGGGAGGAAGCATGGTCTTCTTCCTCCCTCTCTGGTGCATCCTCAGTGGACAGGGGGCTGCTGGAGAGTCATTTGAGCCCCGTTAGCAGGACTCTCTTTAGAATGTGGGACACATAACACCCCTGTGTTAACAGGAACATTTTAGGGCAAAAGAAAAACTGCTCAAATTCCTTTTACACTCAGGCATTTGACAATTTATAGGTGGTGTCTTGTGGTGGGGAGTTGTGTGGAAAAGGAAGTGGAACCTGATCAAGCCAGCAGAACTGAACAATGGGAAAAGGGAAAACAACATGCTGGAATAAATTAGTGTACAGGTCAATATTAAGATATGAAGAATAAAGCCACCAAGTATGTTACTTACAATCTGAATGAGCTCCATCCCCCTAAAAGGGTCAGATTACAAAATCCAGCCAGTATAATACACTCTTTTCAAGAATTTCCATAAACTTGCCAAAAACAAAATGGCAAAGTCTCAAAACGAAGGGACAGTTCCAGTGGCATAAGGGATTTCCCTCTTCTGTGAAATATACAAAGATCCTGGACAAAGTAGAACAATTTAAAATGCATAGCTGAGCCTGTAAGAAAGGAATGGAAATTCTTGAGTGCTAGAGACTAGAAATTCAGAGCTGGGGCAGAGAGAGAGCCTGGTAAGGCGGGCTGAGGCAGCAATGGGGCAGAGGCCCTCCCAGAGTCTGTGATCCAAGTCCATAGGGCACAAGGTGTGACCTTGGTCTGTGCAAGCAGAAAGCTGGAAAAAATAGTCCTTTGCAAAGTCAGGACACAGGTTTTTCTCTCAGCAAAAGATGAAATAATCGCACCTACCAGCCCAGGCAGTTTGTCTCTGGCCAAGCCCCTGGGTGGGTGGGGGTGCCTGGCCTATGCACCATAGGATGGAGGAGTTTGAATTTACACCAGCAGTATGGTGTGAGGAGTTTATGTAGAGCTGGTGTAGGACATGGGAAGCATCTGGAGTATCTGACCAAGTAGAAAAAAGAACCAGTTGGAACCCTCCTCAGCATGGCCTGCAGGAGGCCTCATAGCCACAATTTCACCTGTCGAAATAGGCTGATGCTCAAAAACTCACCGAGATGTGATCTGTCATGGAGAGTCAGAAACCTAGCAAAGAGGAGGGTTTAGAACAACAAGAACAATCTGAATGAGACCATAAAGTAATCTTAATAATAGTTGCTAATATTTATACAGGGCTGTACCATACCAGGCACTGATCTAAGCACTTTGTTAAAAAGTATATTTAACACGTTAACTGCCACACTAGGAAAAAACATTTTTTCCTGGGGCCATGGTGTTTTATTAAAATGAAACAATCGTAATTTGTTATTTTTTATTGTTTTCTGTGCGTGAGTTATATGCAATGCTGTCCACATTTTTGGAATTAAATTGTCTAATTGTAACAATAAGAACTTCAACAAGATTTTCATGAATGAACTGCAGGGTTTTGCTTCATGAGGCCCCAGGCTCAAAACTCGCCTGAGTTAAACACAACTCACATGGCAGTCAATGTGTTAAAATAATTTAATAGACAAATCAAGACATAAAAAAAAAAATAGGCAAAGTTGAAGAAGTAAGACTTCTGGAAGTGGAAAATATGTCATTGAAATAAAAAGTCAAATGAAAGTGTTAAATAGCAGATCAGATGTCTGAAGAGAGATTTGATGAGCTGGAAGACAGATGTGGGAAGTTCCCTAACATGCCCTGTGGAGAGAGAAACAGATGGGAAGTAAGAGGAATGGAATATGGAGTGAGAATATCCAACATATGTCTAATAGTAGTTTTGAAAAAAGGGAATAGAGAGAATGGGTATGAGGTAATATTCTCAGAGTTAATGGCTGAGAATTTTCTAGAATTGGTGAAAGAGGAATCATTAGATTGATGAAGCACAATTAAACCCAAACAAGGTAAACAACTAACTTAATTAGCATCTAGACACATGAAGGTGAAACTGCAGAGCATTAAAGACAAAGTGAAAAGATTTATGGCTAGGAGAGTGAAAAATCTGATTACCAACTGTGGTGTTCTTGGGATCTTCCTGAGTGACGAGTGCCTTTGCATGCTAATGACTGGTGCTAGGGGCCCCTGGGTAGCTTTCCGAATGACTCTAGAAGCACCAAGGCAGGATTAAAGGGTTGGGACTTTCAGTCCACCCTGCAACCTCCAGGAAGGGGAGAAGGGCTGAAGGTTAATTGTTTACTCAAGCATGCCTACCTAATGAAACCTCCTTAAAAACTCAGAAGGACTGGATTCTGGAAGCTTCGGGATAACGAAACCACCCTTCAATAATGGGGTACAAGGCAAGAACTGTGGTAAGGGCCTAGCTAAAAATAATAATAATTAGTAACTGTCTCCCTATACTTGCCACTCTAGAGCCACGAAGCTGGTAGTCGTAAAGATTTTTAACTTTCTCCGTAGATAACATCACCATTTTGAAACCTAAAGTAGTTTTCAAGATATCTTCCAGGCCCCGCAGTCCAGTGGATTGATTGGCCCGCCTAGACCAGTGGCCCAGACCAAGAAACCTACTCAACTGGAATTGTGACCCCAGAGACTGAAATAACACAAGAAGTGGATTCCTACACCCCTGTAATTTTGCCCTAATTAAACCCAATTACCTAATCCCTTGCCTACCAAACTATTCTTAAAAACCCGGTCTCCCAAGTTCTCCAGGAGACAGATTTGAGAAATTTCTCCTGTCTCCCCACTTAGCACTATGTGGAATAAAGACTCTTTCTCTGCCTTAAAACCTGCTGACTCAGCGTATTGGCTTCTGCTTGGCCCACGGGAAAATGAACCTAGTTGGGCGGCAACAATAACTGAACATGCGGAGGTTTCTGGAGCCTGTGGTGCCTGGGGGAGCGGGGAAACTCCAAACCCTCCCTACACACCTCACCCTATGCATCTCTTCATCTGACTGCTTTTTTTTTTTTCATAAATATCCTTTATAATAAACTGAGTTTTGAGATCTAGCAAGTTAACTGAACCCAGGGAAAGTGTCTCGGGAACCCCAGTGTATAGCTGGTTGGTCAGATGCACAGGCCGTCACCAGGAGCCTGCGACTGGCATCTGAAGTTGGTGGGGGGATCTTGTAGCACTGAACCTTAACCTGTGGGATCTGACACTGTCTCCAGGCAGAATTGGACTGGAGGACACCCAGCTGGAGAATCCACTGTAGGACTGGTTGGTGGGGGAAGAACCACCCCCCACCCTGACATTTTGGTGACCAGAGTTGCTATGTTGTGCTGAGAGTAGAGAGCTGGAGAAACTGAGTTTGTTTTTTCCTATATCTTCACACCTACCTGGCTAAATTATTATTGAAGGAGGGAGAAAAGAAGACATGTTTAGAAAAATAGAGTATTTCCCTATAACACACAGACCCCTTGTTAAAACAACTAATTATAAACCAAAGGATGTTTATCAAAAAGAATAATAAACTAATGACTTTGTTACTTGGTGATTAAAAAGAAGTATCTTATAAAGACTATATAATTTATTCTGTAGATACAAAACATACCCTCAAAAATATATAAAACAAAAGTGGACCGAATACAAGGAGATTGACAAGTCAGCTGTCACCGTGGCAAAATGGAACGTAATTCTGTGAGAAACAGAGATTTAATAGGCAGAAATCGACAAGGGCGTAGAAGATTTGAACGATACCATGAATGTGCCTGATGGAAGGACAAGCATAGATGCCTGCACCAAAAAGGGGTGGGTGATGCTCACAGTCACCCTTTGGTATTCTCGGGGTGCTGAAATCAGGCAAGCTTGATAAAAGAGGAGAAACAATTTTAAAAACAGGATCCAATTATGGATAGAGTACATATTCGAATAGTTATGAGAGAACACTGAGCAATTTTATGCCTTGAACTAAAGCTTCAGAGAAAATGCACAGCTTCCTAGAAAAATCAGTGGTGAGTATTCTGAATAAAATAGAAAGCCTGAGTAGACCTACAACTGTAAAACAAACTGAAAAGTCAAAAGCCTATCTACAGAAACAAAACAGGAGATAAGCCAAGATGGTTTTGCTGATGTGACCTACCAAACCTTCAAGGGACAGATCATCTATTTTATGCAGTTGTTCCCAAGAAGAATTAAAAGGAGAAAACCCATCACTTCATTATGTGTGGCTAAGGTGTTCTTGACGCCAGGTGAACAGTGACAGTACTAAGGGCAGTCCATTATGTTCCTGTCACTTACAGAGATGCTATAATAATACTATAACATAACCTTTCAACATTTGAGTTTATAGAGAAAGAAGGGTTGAAACCCAAGAGTTGAGGAGAAGGTTGTAGGAGAAGAAGAAATGAGTAAAAAGCATTGTAAAGTTTTCATTTTAGTTGGGTTGGAATTCTTTTTTTGGGGGGTGGAATTTTTTTAAAGTAAAAGATTTCTAAAACTCATGTGTTGAAAAAAATATTTGGGTCCCCAGTGGGATATATTCTAAGGACAAAAGAACCACAAAGAAATTCTAAGCTGTATTCAGATGACTTTAGTAGTAAGATTGTTACTGTCATTTTGAAATTATTGTATTTATACTGTAAAATAAGATGAATCAGTAATTTTTAATCATTTAAAACAAAACTTTATAGTGCTAAAGGAGATAGACACAGGTATAAAATTTTAAAAGTGTCCAGGCATGGTGGCTCATGCCTGTCATCCTAGCACTTTGGAAGGCCAAAGAGGGAGGACTGCTTAAGGCCAGTTCAAGATCATCCTGAGCAACATAGTGAGATCCCATGTCTACAAAAAATAGAAAAATTAGCTGGGCATGGTGGCACACACCTGTATACCCAGCTACTGGGGAGTCTGAGGGGGGGAGGATAGATTGAGCCCAGGAGTTTGAGGCTGCAGTGAGCTATGATGATGCCACTGCACTCCAGCCTGGGCAGCAGAGTGAGACCCTGTCTCAAAAAAGTAAAGCAAAAATTAAAAAAAAATAAAGTTTAGTGAAACTGTTATAATATCAGATCTGATTTAGAAATATCAGAATATTTATGATTATCATGATTTATTTCTCTTTTTACAACATATATATTTCCTACTTATGGCCATGAAAACAGCTAGAAGCAATGATAACTCAGTAGCAATGAGCACTTCTAAATCTCTACTGATTTGGTGGCTGGATACCATATTCCTTGAAAATAGATCAGGGCTCTTTGGAGAAACAGCTGATTTCCGTCTGAGGCAGGAAATACACGAGATGAACCTGGGGTACCTTTTGTACCAGAAAACAAAAGCTTGGGGGTCAGTTGAGAAGGACATGAGAGTTAACTTGAAAGGGGTCGCACCGGTCAAAGAAGTGACAATTTGAGCATCAGAAAGAAAAACTGCTAACGTGGATCAAACCACATCAAATTCATAAAAATCCATGTGTAATCCCGTTCAAGGTTGCTGGGTTTCAACTCATTTTGTGAATTGATAAATAAAGATTCAAACTTTTATCCAGCTTTTTCTGCATGTACTGCATCTCAGGGGAACCATAGCAAAGGAGAGAGGTCTTCTTTATGGAAAAATTTAAAACAGCTTAGTAGAGAAAATTACAGGGAAGATCGAATTAGGAAGTCACCATGTTACAACAGGATGAAATAACGGATCACGGGCGCGGTGGCTCACGCCTGTAATCCTAGCTCTCTGGGAGGCCGAGGTGGGCGGATCGTTTGAGCTCAGGAGTTCGAGACCAGCCTGAGCAAGAGCGAGACCCCATCTCTACTATAAATAGAAAGAAATTAATCAGCCAACTAATATATATAGAAAAAAATTAGCCGGGCATGGTGGCACATGCCTGTAGTCCCAGCTACTTGGGAGGCTGAGGCAGCAGGATTGCTTGAGCCCAGGAGTTTGAGGTTGCTGTGAGCTAGGCTGACGCCATGGCACTCACTCTAGCCTGGGCAATAAAGTGAGACTCTGTCTCAAAAAAAAAAAAAAAAAAAGAAATAACAGATCAAGACAAAAATAATCAATGGATGCTAAAACTTTTGGGGAAATTTGGACGGCAAACTTTATACAGGATAGATCAGGGCAGAGCACAGTGGGTCACGCCTGTAATCCCAGTACTTTGGGAGGCTGAGACAGGAGGATCCCTTGAGGTGCCTTGAGGCTAGGAGTTCGAGAGCAGCCTGGGCAACACAGTGAAACCCCATCTATACAAAAAATTAAAAAACATTCCTGGATAGAGCTGGAACCCATTCTACTAAGTGAAGTATCCCAGGAATGGAAAAACCAGCACCACATGTACTCACCAGCAAATTGGTATTAACAGATCAACACCTAAGTGGACATATAGGAATAACATTTATCCGGTGTCAGGAGGGTGGGATGGGTATATACAAACACAACGAGTAAGATGTGCAACGTTTGGGGGATGGTCATGCTTGAAGCTCTTACTCGAGGCGGGAGGGGGGCATGGGCAATATATGTAACCTTAACACTTGTACCCCCATAATACGCTAAAATAAAATTAAATAAAAATTTACAAAACATTAGCTGGGCATAGTGGTATGTGCCTTAGTCCTCCTCAGGAGGCTGAGTTGGGAGGATCGCTTGAACCCTGGAGTTCAGGGTTGCAGTGAGATATGATGCCACTGCACTCGGCCTACTGAGTGACAAAGCGAGCCCCTATCTCTCTCTAAAAAAGGATAGATGTGGCTGACACCTCAGCGCACTGATTAATTTCAATGGCAGTGATGCTGTAGGAAGCACTCTGCATCATCTATGAAGTAGTGTTATATATGTGTGTGTGTGTGTAAATTTGACCCTCTAGTGTAAACCAGCCTTTTACAGGAAACCAGGCATCGAGGAATAAATTAATGACACTATGAGAAAACAATTGCCACATCCAGACTGTGGAAGATTCTCTATGCTACACAACTGGCCTCTTCCTGAAGTAATTAATACGGGGACAAGTGTGGCCGGAGGCTCTGAAAGACTGAGTGGCTTAGAGACTGGTTACCCCCATTCAATGGATGGCCCTTCTTTGGATGCTGAGTTGAGCGAACCAACTGTACAAAGTCTTTTTCTTTTTAACCACTGAAATTTTGGAAAGTTTGAACATGAAGAATTTACATTGGGGATATTGGAACATAGTTTGCCATTAGATGTTATTAAAGAATTATTTTTTAACTTTTGGTAGGTGCGATCATGGCATTGTGGTGAAATTTTTTAAAAGATCCTTATATGTTCAGAGATAGCATACTGGAGTACAACCATGCATCCCTTTACAATGTGTCCTTAGGCGATCTCGTTGTTGTGCAGACATCATGGTGTACTTTCACAAACCTACACAGTGTAGCCTGCTGCTGCCTGGCTACAAGCCTGTGCAGCCTGTGACTGTCCTGAACATTGTGGGCAAGAGTAATACTTCTAAATGGGAAGTATTTATGTGTCTAAACATACCCAAACATAGCCAAGGCGCAGTAAAAATGTGGTATCCCAATCTCGTGGGACCACTGCCATGTGCAGTCTGTCACTGACTGAAGTGTCATTAATGCATGATTGTTCACCGAAGGCTACAGAATGAGCTCCTCCTCGGTGAGAAATGGCAGGCGAATGGAATGTCTGGTGGGACAGGTAGCTGATGCCTTGCTTGGACGTAAGAGTAGAGAACTGTGGGTGGGGCTCAGGCATCAGGAAAGGGACCTTCAGGACCATCTCTGCTTTCTGCGGACAGGATGTCCCTACCAGTGGTGCCCAACTCTGGTCTGGTCACTGGCTTCCAGGGGGCATCTCAGCAGATGCGCAGGGTAGGGGCTGGTAACGCCAGAATGTCCGCCATGGAGACTCTTTCCCGTTCAGAAAAGCCTTCAGGGCCGGGCGCGGTGGCTCACGCCTGTAATCCTAGCACTCTGGGAGGCCGAGGCAGTGGATTGCTCGAGGTCAGGAGTTCAAAACCAGCCTGAGCGAGACCCCATCTCTACTAAAAAGAAATAGAAATTAATTGGCAAACTAAAATATATATATACAAAAAAAAATCAGCCGGGCATGGTGGCGCGTGCCTGTAGTCCCAGCTACTCGGGAGGCTGAGGCAGGAGGATCGCTTGAGCCGAGGAGTTTGAGGTTGCTGTGAGCTAGGCTGGGCAACAAAGTGAGACTCTGTCTCAAAAAAAAAGAAAAAAAGAAAAGCCTTCAGTTCCCTAAGAAGCCACGTCTGTCAAGGCTCTGAGACGCCCATTCACGGGATTTCTGATCCTGACTTCTGTGAGCCGGCTGCGATGGCCAAGTCCCCACCGGAACTCTGCTGGCCCGACGTGTAGAGTGGGGCTGGCTTCTGCCCTTGCCAGGACCTGGCCCAGAGTCCTGGTGTCTGCTCCCCTGATGCCCCAGCAGCGGGCCATGCTGGTGACTGCGCGGGATGCCTCGGGCGAGGACTCAAGGAGACGTCGGCTGCTTGGTGGGTGGAGTGGATCAAACCTTTCATTTCAGGTGGCAGCACGTACATAGCAATTCCTGCAATCCGCCAGGGAAAACTTTGTCCCCTTAGAGACACTCCTCCTGACAACCTATTTTGTTTTCTCAAAGCAGAGACATTTGGAGAGTTTGTAAGTGCCTGAGGTAGGGGCGTGGGGCTGGTTGGAAAACGGAGTAAGGACCCAGAGAAAGTGGAATGAGCTTCCTGCAATGAATTCTGACGATTGAAGGAAAGAAGATAATGTGGTTTGGAGTTTTCTCTTTTGCCTTCAAAAACAGCACACTGCTCTGTGTTTTTCATGTAACCCTCTCTCAGGCTGCTAATTAGGGGCTGATTTCGCCTCTGCGCTGTTCTCAAGAGGCCCTGTTAACTGTGCTTGGAGACTGCGTTGAAACCTGAAAGTTTGTAAATGTGGCTCAGCTGGAGGAATGTCCCCAAGGAGCTGTGGCTCCGAGCTGAGCCCAGGTGGAGACGCTTTTCCTGCACCCACCCCTGACGCCAGAGCACATGTAGCCACTGCACCCTTCAAAGCCAAAGGCGCATGAATGTGGATTTCTATTTTCTTTAAATGTGACTACGTTACAACCCCTACACTTTGGGGACAAAGAAGTGTCAAATAGTATCCCAGCACCAACAGCATAAGGGCAGGCCCTTATATGAATCTAGAACGACCAGTTGAGTATCTTCCAGAAAAGCCTGCCCAGAGGCGTGGCAGGAGAGGAGTCTCTCCAGAACTGAGTGCCTGGAAGGAGCAGGCCGTCCCTGGCCAGTTTCCTTCCCTTTCTCCCACGGCTGGCCGCTCCCTGGGCTTGACTTCCATCCTCACTTGGGCCAGCACAAGACATAGCGACATCTTTTTTTTTTTTCACTTTCCAATCATTGTTTTACTAATGTACATCTCTGGGAGGAGGGTGCGGGCTATCGCGCCGTCTCCAAGGGCCTCGGACTGCCTCCCCTGCCAGACCCTGCGACCCGCCCTCCGGGAGCGCACAGGGTCGCTCAGGCTCTTACCGTCCCAGCGACACTCAGCCTCTTCTCGGAGCGACAGCGGGAGAGACCGCGCCGCCCTGGAGGTGCGGCCGCCGCGGCCGGGGTGCTCGGGGGGCGGGGGGGGGGG
>VSMD01084468.1:0-48597 GCA_008750895.1 Mirza zaza
TTCCCAATGGTTAGTGTGCATCCTCTCTGTTGTACTCTGTCTTCTTGGAGTTGGAGAGCAGCCAGCCTTCCATCACCAGCTAAACCAGAGGCAAGGGGGGGGGGAGGTTTGAGAACCACCGAGCTCTGAGAGGAAGGGCCAGCAGCCACTGGCTCCCTTCCTGGCCCAGCTGGTGAGAAACTTTTGAAAGCTGGTGTTTAGCAGTTACCACTTCAAGCTGGTGGGGGAGGAACGGTAATTACTACCATTATCATGTAAATGTGGTTGATAGTGGGCTAAGCGGCTTACACGTTTTATCTTAGTTAATCTTCCAACAACCTTTTTGAGGTAGGTATTCTACACAAGGCTCAGAGAGGTCAACCAACATGCCCAAGGCCACACAGCAAATAAGTGGTGTAACTCCGCTACAAACCCTGGCTTGTTCAGATGGAAACGCTTGTGCTCTTAACCACTGGTGTTCTGGGCGAGGCAAGAGAGACGAGAGAAGCAAAGTCACTGAGTAGTGTCAAGACCGGAAGCAGGTCTGACTTGTGGCCCAGGGAACTTTTAATGTCTCTCGCCACCCCTCCACCTGGCTGCTGGCTGTGCCTGCAGCTGGGGCTTGATGGCACACTAGCCCCACATGAAAGTGCTGGTGGGAGTATGAACGTTGACAGCAAGGGTGTGGGTGTGTGTGTCAGAGTGTCTCTGTGTGAGCGGGAGTGGCTGTCCCTGGGTAACTGTGGAACGGCCCTCGGGGGCTTCTCTCTCTCAGCTGTTCCAACATCGGGACTGCAAAGTTTGGCTCATTTTCTTCCCGCAGGCATTAGGGCAGTATGGTGTGGGCTCCGAAACCAGTCTGCTTGGGCTGGAATCCCACTCACTGTGGGGCATTGGGCAACTTGCTTCACCTCTCTGAGCCTTAGGCGTGTCATTTTTAAAACGAGGATAAAGTACGTACCTCACAGGTGGTTGTGAGGATTAAGCGAATTAGTAGAAGTGAAATATTTCAGTGTTTCCGGAACGCGTCGAGCGTTTACTAAGGATTAGGTAATGGGTTGTTCGGGAGCTGCCACGCCGTGGGGGCAGTGCCCACTGCAGTATCTGAGTCCCCTGACTGTCCCCATCACAATTCGAAGAGCTAACCCCACTGTAACCGAGGCAGGCAGGAAAGAGGGGAGAAGCAGTGGGGGAGGCCCTCCTCCTCACAGGCCGCTCCCCGCAGCCTGCCCGCCAGGTTTTTACAAGGTGTCCCCGCGGCGGCCCCTCTGCTCGCCCTGCCCCGAGCACAGCCGGGCCCTGGAAAACGCCTCCACGTTCTGCGTGTGCCAGGACAGCTACGCGCGCTCGCCCACCGACCCGCCCTCGGCTTCCTGCACCCGTGAGTCCCCCCCTGGCTGTGCTGCGGAGGGTGGGGGGTGCCACTAAAGGTGCGATGGGGGGCGATCCAGGCAGCCATGAGCCCGGGCTCCCCACTCGGGGGCGTGGGGGCGGGCGCGGGAAGGGGAAGGCGGGGTGGAGGGAGGGGACCCTGGGGTGAGGATGGGGGCTGAGGCCTTGGATTAGAGGAACCCGGACGACTGGGCGAGTCCAGACGGAGGCTGAGGTTAGGATCCTTGGCGGATCACCGAGTGGAGGGCCCACCCCCGCCCTCACCTCACCTTTCCCTCCAGCCGGGAGGGGGACTCTGTCCCGCGCACCGTCTGTTCTCTCTCGTACTCCCATCCTCGTCGCCTCACTAACTTCCTCCCACCTCATCACCGACTGACCCGCTCCCACGTCCTGCCCCAACGGGTCCCCCCAGCCCCGTCCCTCCTCACTCACTGGGGTGGACGAGCCCTCATCTCTGTTGATCCATCCTGGTCCCCTCCCCGTCCCTCCCCCTTCACTGGGGACGGATGAGACCGTCTCCCGCTCATCCATCCGGTCCCCTCGCGGCCCAAACGCCGGGTCCAGGGCCAGCCCCGCTCCGGGCCGCGCCCCGCCGCCGACCCGCCTCGCTGTCCCGCCCAGGGCCGCCGTCGGCGCCGCGGGACCTGCAGTACAGCCTGAGCCGCTCCCCGCTGGCGCTGCGGCTGCGCTGGCTGCCGCCCGCCGACTCCGGCGGCCGCTCCGACGTCACGTACTCGCTGCTTTGCCTGCGCTGCGGCCGCGAGGGCCCGGCGGGCGCGTGCGAGCCGTGCGGGCCGCGCGTGGCCTTCGTGCCGCGCCAGGCCGGGCTGCGGGAGCGCGCCGCCACGCTGCTCCACCTGCGCCCCGGCGCGCGCTACACGGTGCGCGTGGCCGCGCTCAACGGCGTCTCGGGGCCGGCGGCCGCCGCGGGAGCCACCTACGCGCAGGTCACAGTCTCCACCGGGCCCGGGGGTAAGGCCGCCCCGCGCCGGCTCCTCCCCACCCGAGAGACCCCGGCTCCTTCCGCACCCCGCGTCCTCCCGAGGTCGCCCCCGTCGGTCCTACAGGGAGCCCTCCCACCACAGCCACCCCAAATGAGCCACCACCTGTGCAGACACCCAGCATCTCTCCTAGAGACTAAGGGACCGCAAAGCCACTGACCCGGTGACGCCCACCAAGGGTCGGCCACCTTCTCCAAGTCCCCCGGGAGGGACTGGGGTGCAGGGACTTCTCGCTGCTGGGCTAGAGGATGGGAGCGTCTCAGTGAGTCTGCCTGAGCCAGAGGGCGCTCCCCTTTCCCCGGGCCGGCTCGCAGAAAGCCTTTGTCCCACGCCCAACTCTGCGGTTTGTCTCGCCCCTGGTTTCCCAGAGAAAAGGACGTGGAAAGACCCTTACTCTGTGGCCTTCCCTTTTCACAAGGTTCAGTAGGAAGCAGAATCGTACTTTTGTCTCAGAAAGAGGGGTCCTGTAGTTTGTCCCTGCCTCCATCTCTCGGCCTCAGCAAGGGTTTTGCTGCGTCCCCCAGGGCGAGGGGGCGCGGGGAGTCGGGCTGTAGCAGCTTAGAACCCGCCGGCCGGCACGCTTCTGAGTCTGGAAATGAGATGAATAAACGAAGATAACCCTTTTTCCTACCACGCCTTCCTCGTTCTGGACATTGACTTTTGATTTGCCGGAATGTGCTGGGGTGCACCTTCCGGTAATCCCTCAAATGTCCTTTGCCGGGAAGATGAGTGAGTGGTACCATTTCTGAGTCTTCATATCTGAGGGATGGCATTGGTTTTTCCACCCCACTTCCCTGTCTTCTGTGATTCCACCTCTGCTGTCTGGCAGTTGTGCTGCAGAGGAGAAGTCTGAGGCTAGGGTTATTTTTATTCTTTTGTAAGTATACACACACGTTTGAATAATTTCTTAACCTACTGATGAAAATAAAAATTTAACCAATATGGATTTCTTTTGATTGAGTGTCGTTGGGACACAGTAAACTTCTTGAACTGCACAACTGGGTTTTTTTTTCCCTGGAAAAGTTTTCTTCACCTACTGCTTTGACCACAACTTCTGATAGCTCCACTGTATCTCTTAAGAATATCTCTAAGCCTTAGGTTGTACATCCGTTTTCTGATTCTCAAATCTTGTCACTTCCTGTATCATTTTTAGCTCTTAATCCATTTCCTCTGCCTTTTAGGAGAGATTTTCTGATTGATCTTGTTTTCTGGAGTGCAAAGGTGTCATCATATCTCACTGCAGCCTCAAACTCCTGGGCTCAAGTGATCTTCTTGCCTCAGCCAGTTCTGTTCTTCACTATCTCTAATGTGATTTTACATTCACTAATGCATTTACATTTTTAAAAATTCAGTATGGAAAAAGAAAAAAACCCATAATCCTATTATGCAGACATAAACAACTCTTAATATCTTGGAGTATATACATCTAGAATTTTTTTCTGTCTTTTTCTCTGAATTTTTAAAAGTTTATTTAAGAGGTGGAATCTTGCTTTGTCACCCAGGCTGACAAACAGTGGCATGATCATAGCTCACTGCAGCCTCAAACTCCTGAGCTTAAGTGATCCTCCCATTGCAGCCTCTTGAGTGCCTGGGACTACAGTTGTGGACCACCACGTCCAGCTCTTTATCTCTGTTCCCATCTTTATAGCTAACTACTATAAAGTCCCTTTTGTATAATGCAGTCATGCACCACATAATGATGTTTTGTTCAATGGTGGACCAAATTTATGATGGTGGTCCCATAAGATTATAATGGGGCTGAAAAATTCCTATTGCCTAGTGACTGTGTAACAGTTACCTACTGTATTAAGTACAGTAACATGCTGTACACCTTTGTAGCCTAGGAGCAATAGGCTAGATCATATAGCCTAGGTGTGTAGTGGGCTATACCATCTAGGTTTTTGTAAGTACACTGTCATGATCTTCACACAATGATAGAATCGCCTAACGATGCATTTCTTAGAACATATGTCCCATTAAATGACACATGACTTGATATGTAATGCTGATTTTTATTTGGCATTTCATATTAACAGCCCTAACTGTTGTTTTGATATAGATGGGTTTAAAAATCATGTTGAAGAAATCTTCTTCTGTTTCTATTTTATTAATACAAATATTAAGCTTTCACTGATTTAGTGCTGCTCTGTGTTTGGCACTGCACAATATGATTTTCTACATTAATTCATAAAATTGGAATGATACTCATTTTTCAAAAGGTGAAACAAGTTGGAGAGGCCTGGAGAGACCAGTCTGTTCCTAGGTCTTAAACCTAGGTCTGGCTGGGCACGGTGGCTCATGCCTGTAATCCTAGCACTCTGGGAGGCCGAGGCGGGCGGATTCCTCAAGGTCAGGAGTTGGAAACCAGCCTGAGCAAGAGCAAGACCCTGTCTCTACTATAAATAGAAAGACATTAATTGGCCAACTAATACATATAGAAAAAATTAGCCGGGCATGGTGGGGCATGCCTGTAGTCCCAGCTACTTGGGAGGCTGAGGCAGTAGGATCGCTTGAGGCCAGGAGTTTGAGGTTGCTGTGAGCTAGGCTGACACCATGGCACTCACTCTAGCCTGGTCAAGAGACTCTGTCTCAAACAAACAAACAAACAAAAAAATGTATTGTCCACACTTGTAGAGGATAGACGTCTGAGATTAAAGTGTCAGCAGGGCCATGCTCTGACGGTTCTAGGGGAGAATCTTTGCTATTCTACCTTATGGTGTTTGCTGGGGCATTCCTTGGCTTGTATTAATAGATATAGGTCTTCGGTCACATGCTCATCTTTTCCCTGTGTGTCTTCATATCATCGTTGCTCTATGTGTGTATATGTCTGTGTCCAAATTTTCCCTTTTAATAAAGACACCAGTCCTATTGGGTTAGGACCCACCTAATGACTTCATTTTAATTAGATTGCCTCATAAAGACCCTGTTTCCAAATAAGATCATGTTCTTAGGTATTAGGGGTTAGGACTTCAACATATCTTTTTGGGGGACACAATTCAACCCATACAAGCCTTATCAGATATATGATTCAAAATACTTTCACCCACTCTCAATCTCAAAAGCTTTTAATGTTGATGAAGTCAACAATTTATTTATTTTTTCTTTGGTTACTTGTGCTTTTGGTGTCATCTCTAAGAAACTATTGCCTACTCCAGGATCATGAAAATTTATACCTATGTTTTCTTCTGATATTGTAGTCTTGACTCAAATTATTTTAGAGGATGCGTTTTCACTTCCAGCTGACTTGATTTTATCTTTTTGTTTCTGATTTTGCTGCTCCATGGTTAGAGAAAGTATCATTTTTACTCTTTTTTTTTTCATTAACAATTGAAATTTTCTTTGTGGTATAAAGTATGGTAAGCATTTAAAAACTATTTCATGGCTACTTTAAAACAATGTTCATTATTTTGTAGTATAGCTTTCTCTCTTTCTCTCTCTCTATATATACACACACATACATACACACATATATATACATATACACACACACAGATACTTCTCAACTTACAGTGGGGCTATATCCTGTTAAACCCATCATAAATTAAAAATACTGTAAGTCAAAAATTCATTTAATGCACCTAACCTACCAAACATCATGGCTTAGCCTAGCCTACCTTAGACTGTAGGCTAATGTAAGTGCTCAGAACACTTACATTAGCCTACAGTTAAGCAAAATAATCTAACACAAACTCTATTTTATAATCAAGTGTTGAGTATCTCATGTAATTTACTAAATACTGTACTGAAAGTAAAAAAGAGTGGTTCTATTACTTTCATATCATTGTAAAGTAAAAAAATCTTAAGTCAAACCATCATAAGTTGGGGACCATCTGTGTGTGTGTGTATAAAATTAAGTACATTATTTAGCTCTTCTATTTTCTTTCTTACTTCCTATTTGATGTTCTAAAGACTGACAAGTTTAAGTTTCCCATTCTGCTTGTGATTTTGTTAAAATTTATTGTATTTATAATGAATTTTCTTTTAAATATTTTAATTTTGCTAATGCACTTTTAGTTTCTACACAGGACCTTTCTCACTTTCTTCATCTTTATCTCATCTTGTTTCTTTTTCTTCTCTACCTGTTTTCTCTTTGTGGCCTTTTGTACCTAATTGGTGGAGGCTGTGTTTTCTTTCTTTTTAAAGATGCCAGATAGTCTTCTTCCTTGTTCCTTTAATTATCATACTAAATCACAGGGGGGTTTTTTTGTTTGTTTTTTTTTGAGACAGAGTCTCACTCTGTTGCCCAGGCTAGAGTGCGGTGGCGTCAGCCTAGCTCACAGCAACCTCAAACTCCTGGGCTCAAGCAATCCTCCTGCCTCAGCCTCCCGAGTAGCTGGGACTACAGGCATGCACCACCATGCCCGGCTAATTTTTTTTCTATATATTTTTAGCTGGCCAATTAATTTCTTTCTATTTTTAGTAAAGACAGGATCTCACTCTTGCTCAGGCTGGTTTCCAACTCCTGACCTTGAGCGATCCGCCCACCTTGACCTTCCAAGAGTGCTAGCCCAGAGTGCCGGCCTAGGTATCTTTTTAAAAGCAAGAAACCTTTCCCAGAATCCCTTAGCTAATTTCTCCTTTTGGTGGCCAGAATTGGATAATAAGCCCAGCCCTAAACCAGTCTTTGTCAAAGGGAATGAGTGCACACAAATGTCTTAGAATAACCAGAATTTACCCATGTCATCCATGGGGAGACAGTAGACTCTGAATCAAGAATTGGGCTCAGCCAGCAGGGAAAGGGGAAAAGGCTGTTGAATAGGGTTCCAATACTGTCTGCTGCACCCTTGGCCCACTTGAGTACTGGCTGAATCTCATCACAAATCCACAGTTGGAGAGCAGGTGCCTGGTCTCAGTTTCTAGCTCCATTCTCAGGATTTATGAGGCTTTCATCTAATGTGTCTCTTTGGGGCTGAAATGGAACCATGTCCTACCTCTATATCCTGGCTGGCCAATGCTTTCAACAAATGTAGTTCAAAAAGTGACAATTCCTAGCTCTTCTTGTCTCTGCCTCCCATCTGTACGTAGCTGCAAGGGACTGTGTGGCTTCCTAGGATGCTTCCTCACTCCTCTCATCTTTGTGTCCAGGTCTTTTCTGAGAGCTGCCCTCCCGAAGTGAATTTAGGCTGAGAGGCACTCCTCCGGGGACAGGGAAGAGCACTTTTCCTCAAAAGCAGCTCTGCAGTAGAGTGATGGCTGTGCATTGTCCAGTTGACAAAGACCTTGCTGTTTTTAAAGAGTCAGACACTGGGAGGAGGAAGAAAGGATTTTTCAAGTTATTTTTAGAATGGGAGGCAATGCCACTCTGTGGGCAGCATAGCCTGGGGCTTCATTAGAATTCTGCTTTTTGATCTAGTTCCACTGGCTTTATCATCAGTAGAAACAAGCCACTCCACGTCCCAGCCCCCATTCTGGCCGTCGGTTTTCAAGACCTGTTCATGGTGATATTGTAGGTTTTCAACTGTTTCTAGATGTTTATGTTTTCATTGGAATTTGGGAAAGACTTGGGGTGGGGACTGCTAGATGGATACCATTTAAGACTAGAAGCCACATCTATACACTTGGCACAGACTGAGCTGTGTGTGCCATCTCCATTTCCTTGCCCCCAATGATATCGGGTGCCTACTTTCCTCAGTCCCCAGAAGTCACTAGGAACCTCCAGCTGGGCGTTTTGAATCATCATCTTACCTGTCTCTTCTCAGCACATGACACTGCTGACCCCTGGGTCCTCTTGCTGGCAAGCTTGTGCCGAGCGCTTGCTCTGTGGCAGGTGTCGTGCTCAGCCCTCCACATACGTTACTTCATAATGTTCTCATAATGTTCGCACAGCAAGCCTAGGAGTGTCATCATTGTTTCCATTTCACACAGGAGATAACTGAGGCTCAGAGAGCAAAATCACTTGCTTACGGGCCAGTAACCACCTGATAACCGGAAGAGTCAGGAGGGAACCTTCTTAAATATTCTCTTCCTTGGGCTTCTGTGACTTTACTCCTCCCTGGTTTCTCTCATACTTCTGTGGCTCCTCCTTTTCAAACTTCTCTTCCTTTGCCTGTCTCTCTCTCTTTTTTTTTTTTTTTGAGACAGAGTCTCGCTTTGTTGCCCAGGCTAGAGTGAGTGCCGTGGCATCAGCCTAGCTCACAGCAACCTCAAACTCCTGGGCTCAAGCGATCCTGCTGCCTCAGCCTCCCAAGTAGCTGGGACTATAGGCACGTGCCACCATGCCCAGCTAATTTTTTCTATATATTTTTAGCTGGCCAATTAATTTCTTTCTATTTATAGTAGAGACAGGGTCTTGCTCTTGCTCAGGCTGGTTTTGAACTCCTGACCTCAAGCAATCTGCCTGCCTCAGCCTCCCAGAGTGCTAGGATTACAGGCGTGAGCCACCGCGCCCGGCCATGCCTGTCTCTTAAATGTTGGTGTTTCTCAGGCTTATTTCCTAAAAGCTTTTCGTCTTTTTCTATGCATTTTCCCTGGGCAGTTTCATCCAGTCACCCTTTTTCTTTTAAGAGACAAGGTCTGGCTCTGTCGTCCAGGCAGTGGGCAGTGGACAGTGGGCAGTGGCACAATCACAACTCACTGTGACCTCAAACTCTTGGGCTTAAGCAATCCTCCTGGCTCAGCCTCCTGAATAGCTAGGACCACAGGCATGTGCCACCACATCCAGCTAATTTTTCTTATTTTTACAGAGATAGGATCTTGTTATGTTGCCCAGGCTGTCAACCTCCTGGCCTCAAGCAGTCCTCCCACCTCAGCCCCCGCAAAGTGCTGGGATTACAGGTGTGAGCCACCATGCCCGGCCTTTTTTTCTTTTATTTCTTTTTCTTGCCTAATTGCTCTGCCTAGAGCTTCCAGTATTATGATGAATAAAAGTGGTGAGAATGGGCATTCTTGCATTTTTCCTCATGTTAGAAAGCTTCCAGTCTTTCACCATTGAGTATGATGTTCACTGTAGGCTTTTCATATATGGCCTTTATTATGTTGGGGTAGTTTCTTTCTAATTCTAGTTTGTTGAGTGTATCATTTCTTATTTTTTAAATTTTTTTATGATGGCTCAATAAGAGCTAACATATTAGCTATTTACTAGACCACTATTAATAGAACAGTTACGTAGTTCGTTTCCTTGCCTCAAAATGCTGTCTTATATTTCCAAACCACAGAAAGTGTAGAAAGAGCGTGGGGGATTAGAACCAACCACCCTGAGGGAAGCTGGGTGTAGGGGGTGGGGAGGCAGCAGAAGGCGGCAGTGAGAGAGACGGCTGAGCGGGAGGGGACCTGCCTGGCTCTCACGGAGACGCTCTCCCCTGTGGCCACGCCCCTCAGTTGATCCTTAGCGCCTTGCACCCCCTTAGACCACGCCCCAGGACTCTAGCCCCGCCCCACAGCCCCGCATGCCCCGCCCTCCAGCATCCCCCAACCTCCCTCCTGCCCTGCCCCAGAGTAGGTCCAGGTGGAGAATCCTAAGTTACTCCCTTTCAGTGCCCTGGGAGGAAGATGAGATCCGCAGGGACCGAGTGGAGCCCCAGAGTGTGTCCCTGTCCTGGCGAGAGCCCATCCCTGCTGGAGCCCCTGGGGCCAATGCCACGGAGTATGAGATCCGATACTTCGAGAAGGTGAGTGCAGGTCTGCAGGGACCTGGAGCCTGCCCCCTCTTTCCTGCCGGCTTCCTCCTCTTCATGCCCTTGCCTTCATGCCCTTCCTCCTCTTCATGCCTTGAAGTAAGAAGGACAACAAAAGTCCTTCTTACTTCCCTTGCAAACGTAACCACCAGTCTCCTAGGTGGCCTCCCACGCTTGAGTCTCTCCCTTCTGCCTGTCCCCTGCACACCTTGGACTCCAGCTCTTCCTCTTGCCCCAGGTCTGCCTCCGTCACCAGGCATCTCCATTCTCACTGCTTTGCCTGGTAGTTACAGTTAGTTGACCAAGCGCTTTCTCTGGGGCCTGGTCTGGATTTTGTGTGGCTGAGTCTTATCCATACTGTTTGTAGAACTCTTCTTAAGAAAGAGGACACAGAAATATCATATTGTTTCTAATTTTACTAGAATGTGTGACCATGGGAGCACATTGCTAGGTCTGGTGGCGTGCTGGTGAATGTTTAGCAACCAGCTCTCCAGAACAATAAATGTATTAATTATTATAATTTTAGTGATATAGAAGATGGGTCACACATCATTTACAATAAAAATAAAAAAACATATAATACTCTTCATTATAGATGCCATCTGGCCAATCAGTTCCCACAGGCTACTTCTGCTGATTTTTTGCTGACCTCCTGTATCCATTGTCAGTCTATGGTTGCAGTTCTGCCATGATTTGACAAATGGAGTTCATCCCAATTCACTATCTCTTTTCTCCACAAGTTCATTATCTTCAAATCTGATATGTAATCTACTCTTAAACTGTTTCTCACATTGGTGCAAATTATATTCATTAAAATGACACCTCTTTCAGCTTCAACACTACACATGTCAGAACTTCACTCAGTGGCACAGGGACTTCTTTGCTGAATCAGATAACAGGTTTTGAATACTAGAAGTCTGTTGAGAGTGTGAGTGCTGGAAGTGAACAGGGAGGAGGCGGGAGTCTTGAGCTACTGCTGGGCGTGTGACCCGAGTAACCCAGAGGATAGGGTGCTGCTAGCTGAGGTGGAGAACCACTGAGGGGGAGGGGCAGGCTTGGGGCAAGAAGGTGAACTTGGTTTTGCTCATGTAGCATTCAGCGGACTGTGGGGTGGTCTTGCAGGTCTGAAGCTCGAGGCAGTGGCCTGGGCTAGAGAGAGCGAGACAGCATGTGTGTTGGGGGCTTTATCATAGGGATGGTAGCAGAAGCCAGGGGACTGGAGGAGATGACCTAGGAGGGGAATATGCTTGAGAAGAGCAGCCAGGACAGAGCCCTAAGGAACCCTGATGTTTAGGAGATAGCAGCAGAGGATGCTGGGAAGGAGCTCGGCATGCTGCAGGTGCTTAGAAAGGTCTCACTGACCTGGATTCAGGGATTAGAGCATAGACAATAGTCCCAAGGCCGAGCTGGGTGGATGCTTCCAGGCCCTTAGTCAGGGAGGGAGTGTGAATTTGCTGAGCACAAAAACTCTCAAAAAGAGGAGCAAGGACAAAAGAGGCCATGTTTGGAAGGCTTCAGGGAGATGTCACAGAGCCCACTGATCAGAGGCACCTCGGGGTCAGTAGGCCTGGGCGGCTGTTGGGCAGCTCCCCTCTGGAGCCATGGCTCTTCTCGCCTCGGCCTCTCTCTGCACCCCAGTCCCGCCTCCTCTGCAGAGGGGCTTGCCCGTGCACATCGTGGCACCCAGGGTGGCGGCCTTGCTGCCGCCTCCCTGCCCCCAGCCTGCCCCACCTCACAGGTCCTTTCAGTGGATTGTTTAGACGCCTGGAAGGGAGATTCTGATCGGCCCAGCTTGGGTCCAAGTCTGCCTTGATTCCTGAATGCCATGGCCAGAGAACTGGGGCCACAGAACGCCAGGGGCGAGGAGGGTGCCCTCTGGGGGCTGCGATAAGGTATGGGTGGAGACCACATGACAGGAGGAGCTTCTTCAGGACATGCAGTCAGAAGTGTTGGGGGTAGAGTCGGGCAGCATGGCATGGAGCAGAAGGCACAGGGTCTACGGGAACTCAGGGCATCACCCCAGCCCTTCGGCGTGGATCTCAGGGGCAGGGGGAGACGGGCTGAGTCCACGGGCTGCTGTGAGGCTGGGAGGAGGGGGGCTGTGAAGGGCCAGCTCAGCAGCAGGGAAGGGGTGTCACTTATCAGTGACAGCAGCTGCTGCTCCCACCCTCCAGCTGTGGGCCTTGGGCCAGTCTTTACCCCTCTGAGCTGGGTTTCCTTATCCAAACAAACTAGTTAATACCGCTGTCCTCTGTGCCTTGCAGCACAGTTGTGAAAATCAAACACCATAGGGGAGGAAAAGCCTGTGAGCCCTCAGGGCCCCCGGGTGTCAGGGCTCATCTTATTCTGTCCTCGGGGGGCATCGGGCTCCCAGGGCTGTGGCCCAGTCCACCCTGGACTGCCAGGCCCTGGTAGCTGTCAGCCCCGAGAAGGAGAGTCCAGTGTCTTCCCTAAAGTTTCTCTTAGGAAAAGGTGCGGCTGTTCTCAGATACAAGTCCCGCCCAGTGTGGGGTGGGAACTTGTGTTGGGAAGAGCGGCCAGGCATCCAACGGAGAAGATCTCTGGAATCCCCCAAGACGACCCCCCACCCAACCCGTGTTCACCTGAGGGTGCTTCTCCTGCCTCCCTGTCCTTTTCTGCCACTGATCTCCCAGAGACTGGATCTGGCCCGGGGTCTGGGCCCCACTTCTTGTTCTGTCCTCAGGGTCAGAGTGAACAGACTTACTCCACGGTGAAGACAGGGGCGCCCATGGTTACTGTCACCAACCTGAAGCCGGCTACCCGCTACGTCTTTCAGATCCGGGCAGCTTCCCCGGGACCCTCCTGGGAGGCCCAGAGCTTCAACCCCAGCATTGAAGTGCAGACCCTGGGGGAGGGTAAGTCGTGCGTGGGTCCTGGGCAGAGGGAACCTGGCACGGGGCTGAGGCAGGGAGACAAGCAGAGGGGGAGAATTGTCTGTGCAATTAAGGGAGGCTGCAGAACAGTTTAATTACAGCCTAATTAATTAATGAATCTGGAATCCACATGCCTGTTCCCTGACATGAATTAGATTGAGTACCTACCCTGGAGGAGCTCACGGGAGAGGAGTTCAGCTGGAGAGAGACCCAGTTGGGATAGAAACCCAAACATGGGAGGACCTTGTTCGTTTCCCCTCTGAGCCTTAGAGTGTGATGCCGACTGCACTGAAGGGTGAGGGACATGAAGGGGCAGCATTGCTGCTATAAACAAAACAACACGAGCACTGCACACTTTGGGAGAGTCGCATGGCATGTGAATTATATCTCAATAAAGTTGTCATCAAAACAAAGCAAAACAAAAGCTGAACATTGAGGCCAGGCGAAGTGTCTCATGCCTGTAATCCTAGCACGCTGGGAGGCCAAGGCAGGAGGATTACTTGAGGTCAGGAGTTTGAGACCAGCCTGAGCAAGAGCCAGACCCTGTTTCTAGTAAGAATAGAAAAATTAGCCGCGTGGTAGCGTGCACCTGTAGTCCCAGCTACTCGGGAGGCTGAGCCAGGAGGATTTGCTTGAGCCCAGGAGTTTGAGGTTGCTGTGAGCTATGAAACCACTGAACTCTAACCAGGGCAACAGAGCGAGATCTTGTCTCAAAAAAACAAAATAAAACAAAACAACACACACACACGCAAAAGCTGAATATTAAATATCCTGATCTTAAAATATCTCCAGCTCCTCAGTGGAATTGTGCTTCCCTCCCTGGGCTCCCCCCTGCCCCGCCCCTGGCACAAGTCTCCTTTCTCCACGTGCAGAGCAGTTCAGCTCTCCCGTTGTCCTGCCTGCTGCCAGGCCAGCCCTCAGGATCTCACCTTTCTCTACCCTGAGTAGCTCATGAAAGGATTTTGCTGAACAAAGGCAGTTCCCCCTAAGAGGCATTCTGGCACCAGCTGTCAAGATAACAATTTTTTCCAGCCTGCTACAGGACTCTAATCCAAGCTAGGAAGGGCTCTGAGCCCAAAGGAAGCTGGGAAAGTGTTAAGAGTGTTTGATTCCGGGAAAGAGGACCACACCTCTTCCTTGAATGCCTGTCTGTGTCAGACCTCGGCCAGGTGCTGGGAAGAGAAGATTAGAGCTATGTCTTCGAGGCTGGGGAACATGTGGCTCTGGGGAGATGGACAGGGAGGGCGTTTTGGGTAGAGGGGGCCATCTGAACGAAGGCTCACGGGGTAGGCTGGGGTGGGCGTGGCAGGGGCAGGGGCAGGGGGCTGGGGACTGACAGCTGAGGAGGGCTGACACTTTCCTTCATTTGGTGCCTCTCAGTGAGCAGAGACTGCTCAGGTCCCCAGCCCCTGGCGGTGGCCCTGGCCACAGGGAAATGGTTTTCCCAATCTGCAAAGCACAGTTTCCAGGGAACTGTGACCCCAAATCAGGATCTTGACGAAGAGTCGTGCTTCACCACTGTGTTAGTTATCTACTGCTGTGTGACAAATGACCCCGGATCCTAGCAGGCAAAGACAGCAAGCATTTCTTATCTCCTGGTTTCTGTGGGTCAGGAACGTGGGTGCCACTTAGCGAGATGTCACTGGCTAAGCCCTGAGACTGGCTCAGGGACCCTCCCAAGGCTGCAGCCAAAGTGACCTCTGAGGCTGTGGTCATCTCAGGGCTTAACTGAGGGACAGACCCCCTCCCTGTCCGGGTCTTGCTGGCTGTTGCTGGAGGCATGCCGTTCCTTACGCCTGCTCAGCAGGCAGCGAGGTTCTTTCCGCACCTGTGAGTGCGTGAGAGCGCTAGAGGGCAAGCAAGACATGAGCCGCAGTCTCTTATAACCCAATCTCAGAAATGACATCCCATCACTTTTGCCATGTTCTGTGCAGCAGAAGTGAGTTACTAGGTCGAGCCCCCACTCAAGGGGAATGAACACAGGGTGGGGTAGGGATCCACGAGGGCTGTTTCAGAGGCCCCCACCCACAGGTGTTTCATCTCATTGTCCATTTCCATGACCACACGGCCGCCCCATGTCAAGCAGTTCTTGGCAACTCGCTCCCCTTCTGCCCCCGGCCAGACCCTGGGCTCTGGAATGCCCTCTTTTGGCCCTCGCCTTTTTGGCCTTTAACTCTCCCTTCTTCTGTCCCTCCTTGCTTGCTGTGTGACATCCTAAAGACAGCTGTCTGGATCCCAGCGCCCCTGGCTCTCAGCCCTTCCTGGCCCCTCGTCCATCTCTCCTGGCCCCTGTAGATTATCTCATGACAAATACTCACCAGCCTCGCCAGCCCTCATTCCCTGGATGTCTTCCTGTACCCACCACCCTGGTAGTCCCCAGACGTGGGCTGTCCTCCTCCTCCTCCTGTCTTGTGCTGAGGCTGCCTGCAGAGAGGCTGCCTGTACTTTTCCAATCTCAGTTCAGTGTTTAGGCCCACTCAGTACTTTCCCCAGTTTTGTTTTGTTTTTTTAGGGGTAAGTTCTCTTTATGTTGGCCAGGCTGGTCTTGAACTCCTGGGCTCAATCTTTCCTCCTGCCTCAGCCTCCTGAGTAGCTGGAACTATAAGTGTGCACCGCCATTTCCAGCTTCCATTCTTTTTTTGTTTTGTTTTGTTTTTGAGACACTGTCTCTCTCTGTCACCAAGTCTGGAGTGCAGTGGTGTCATCGTAGCTCACTGCAACCTCAAACTCCTAGGCTCAAGCGATCTTCCTGCCTCAGCCCCATGAGTAGCTGGGACTACAGGTGTGTGCCACCACACCTGGCTAATTTTTCTATTTTGTGTGTGTATGGAGACAGGGATTTCACTCTTGCTCGGGCTGGTTTCGAACTCCTAACCTTGAGCAATCCGCCCGCCTCAGCCTCACAGAGTGCTAGGATTACAGGTGTGAGCCACCGTGCCCGGCCCCAGCTCCCATTCTCAATAGTTACTCCAACCCTTCACCTCTCTCCAGCACCTGCCCTCCATTCTCACCCCCTACTCAGCAGGTATCCTCATTCCTTTTCTTCTTGGGCAGGAACTCTGTCCACTGCTCCCGGGCTCCCTGTCACCCACAGGATAAAGTTCCTACTCCTTAGCTTAGCATTCAAGGAGTTCCCTCCATCTTCCCACCCTCCAGCTTCATGTCTTGCCACTCTGCCTTCCTGCAGTATGTTTTCCAGCCGTGTGGGACGACTTGGCATTTTCAGACCCAGCATGTGCATCTAAGCACCATCAAAAGCCCTTCCAGTCTCTCGGGGCCACTTCAGATGACACCTTTTCTGCAAAGCCTTCCTCATTGGCTTTCGGAAGAAATTGTTGTGCCTCTGGTCAGCTCTGTCCATTTCTCTGTTCTGTTTTCATTCTACAGTTACGATTTTTGTTTCTGTCTCCCTCACGAGCCCCTGCACTGCTCCAGGGCAAGGACTCTGGCTCATTCATCACTGTCTCCCCGGTACTAGTGCCAGCTTGGCACATATGTTGGGTAGATGGATGGGTAGGGCTGAGTGCTGAGGGTCCTCTGGACCCTTCTCTTGGAGAAATAGTTCAAAGCAGAGGCTTTGGAATCAGGCAGAGGCTTTTGGAGTCAGGTTTAAATCTTAGGTTCACCATTTATTGGCTATGTGACCTTGGACGAATTACAATATAACTCTTCTCAAACCCAGTGTCCCTCGCTGTGAAATGGAAACAGCAATACTTTACTAGGTCACTGTGGTGATGAAACAAGGTGATATAGTTGAGGCACATAGCCTGGTGTCTTGAATGGAGTAAGTGTGCATTCCATGTTAGTTCTTTTTGTTATTGGTGGCAAATGGTCTGCATTAGGGGCAGGGAGCTCAGAGCAGAGGCTGCTCCCCATGCAGAAGGACTTCAGGCCTCTCTCATTGCCACCTGAGATAGGAAGGAAGGCCTGGCCCTGCCTGTCTTGACTCCTCCCTCTCAGAGCTGGGCTGCAGTGGGGGTCCCCTGCCCTGGGACCAGAGGAAGCTCTTGGGACTCCAGGGGCCACTGTGGTCAGTGGGGCTGCCTTGGCCCCTCTGCTGCTGGGAGGCAGTGCCAAGTGCAGAGGTGCCGTGGGAGTCCTGCCGTGGGAACAGGAGTCTGTCCTGCTGCTTGCCCAGAAGCCTGGTCCTCTGCCTGCCTTAACCTCATGGTTTTCCTCCCAGCTGCCTCTGGATCCAGGGACCAGAGCCCTGCAGTTGTCGTCACCGTAGTGACCATCTCGGCCCTCCTCATCCTGGGCTCCGTGATGAGTGTGCTGGCCATTTGGAGGAGGTAGGTGGCTGGTCCCAGCCTGGGTGAGCCTCAGTGGGTGGCGTCCCTGTGCACATTCACATGTGCTCCCTGGCACCTCTGTCTGCACCTGCAAGCACGCTGCTGCACAGATACGGCCCATCCCCCGCTGGCTGCTCTCGTGCAGCCAGCACTGCCTCTCTCAGCCCTGCAGCGCTCAGCCACTCTGGGATGAAGGGGATTTAGCTCCTTAACTCATTAAATGTCAGAAGGCATCGCTGAGGATGGAACCAAGCTCCGGCTGCTCTAGTGTGATTAGGATACTCTTGAGGCGCTCAGAGGCCCCCAGCCCCTGACCCCAGGGAATCCTGAGGCCCTTGAACACAGGCAAAGGGAAGACAGGCAGAAATTGTGTGTATACATGTGCGTGGGAAGGGGAGGAAGGGGAGGGGAATTCATGAGCCAGAAACCCCTCCCCCCAGCAGAAAGAAGCTTGCCAGGAGGGTGGGCAGGGCAAGGGGAGTGGGAGGATGGGGAAGATGTAGAGCTTCAGTCTGGTTGAGTCTGGCTGGGAGAATATTCCAGTCCTTTGGCAAACAGCAGGGGCCTCCTGGCATTTATCCCCCCTTGCCCCAGGGCATCACTCTGCTGGTGGAGAGGCACCCAGGCGGGTACCAGCTGGGCTGAGGTCAGCAGACTGGAGAGGTTGGAAAGTCTGCATGAGATGGGCTGGAGTGGGGGGCACAGAGGAGAGAGATGTGCAGGCTGGGGAACCCCCTCTGCAAGTCTCAGCATCCTGGAGCCACCTGTGTGGTGGAGGGACAGTGAGCATTCATTTGGCATTGGCGGTTTGCTTGCCCACTGAGGCCTTGAAAGTGAGGAGGAGAGGACGCTGTCCTGCCAGTCTGGGACCAGCCGTGCCTGGGCCAGGAGAATCAGCTTGAAGGTCCATGTGCTTCACCTGTTGGAAGAGGATGGACAGGTGCTGAGAGGTCCCATCCTGGCTTTGAGCTGAGGGGCTGTGGAAGCCAGAGGAGGAAGGGGGAGAGAAGTGAACAAGGAATGTGTCCTCCGGGCAGAGGCTCTGCGGACAGGAGCAGTCGCCTTGCCCGGCCTTGGAAATAGGTGCACTGGAGCAGGCAGGGTGAGCCAGTGGCAGGTTTCAAAACCTGTCCCCAGTCCAGCTGCACTGAAATGGGGAGAAGCAGCCCAGTCTGGTGCCGAGGGGTAGAGGGGCATACTCCTCCAGCCCGACACACTGTGCACTTGCTCCATGTCCCTGCAGTGCCTGCTCTGTACTGTCTCCTCACCTCCAATGTCCCTCCTTCTCTGGCTGGCCCTGGCTCATTTACTTCTTACTAGACTGTGTGGCCCAGTGGAAGCTTCTCTTTCTTCTTTACCAAGCACCCTCTGTCATTCCTCTCTCCACTCAGCCTTCACCACTTCACCTCTGCCCATCTCTACTGGATGTTCCCCTCACTCACAGAAGTCCTGTCTGTACCTGGGGTGATTTTAGTAGCTGTTGGACAGCCTGTCCCACCCCATGCCATTTGGAAGGACCCTCTCTCCTGTTCTGCCTGGCCTCTGGGCCACCCTCCTGCCTCGGGTGCTTAATCCAGTTCTTCTTTGGGTCTACAACACCTGTCCTTGCAGCCTGCTCTCATTGCACCTGCTGTCGACTCTCCCCACCCTTCTGCACACCTGCCTGCCTCTGCGCCCGTTCTCTCCTCCTTTGCTCTAGGGGAGATGCCTCCTCCTAGCAAGGCCAGGTTCAGTCCTTCTACCTAGAAGTGAACACTACCCTTCTTGCCATCCTGAGAACTCATTATTATTAGGTTATTAAGTATGGAGTGTCCAATTCCCTTAAGTACTAAGTTTGATGCTTGATATCTCTGACATCTCACTTTGAGACTTCTTGTTTGGTTTTTTTTTATTGTGAAGATATATCCTCATTCTTTCAAATGCACATTTTGGCTTGATATTATGTTTCAAATTTTTGTTTAGAGCAATTTTTCTGAAACCATGGATAAGTAAAAAATTCATATTATTTTTTAATATGAATTTTTTCATGGAACTAATGCAACACAGATAGCTCAAAATACCAACAAAATGTTGAGGAAGGATGTGGCTAATGAATGCACAGTACATCCATGGTTTGCGAAGTTCCATTCTGGTGATTTTAATCTTGAAAATGAGCCATGTGGGTGACCTGCAACTAAGGTGGATAATGACAAGCTGAAAGCTGTAGTGGAAGCGAATCCATCTCAACCTGCGCATGAATTAGCAGCAAGGTTTGATGTTAGTGTTCCAACAATATCGGACTATTTGAAACAAATGGGCAAGGTAAAAAAGCTGGGTAGATGGGTTCCATGTGACTTATATGAGCATAAGAAGAGAAATTGTCTCGAAGCTTGCCTTTCTTTTTTTGTCATGACATAAAGGTGAACCATTTCTACACCGTATTGTTATGTGTGATGAAAAATGGATTCTTTTTAACAATCACAAGTATTTAGCACAATGGTTGGTTAAAGATGAAGTGCCAAAACACAGTCCAAAACGGAATATTTGTCAAAGCTAATGTTGTCTGTTTGGTTCAGTGCTAGTATTATTCACTATGGCTTCACGAAATCTGGTCAGTTGATTACAGCAAATGTCTATTTCAGCCAACTGGATGAAATGATGAGGATGCTTGTGATTAAGCAGCTGAGATTGGTCAGTAGAGACAGGCCAATCTTCTTGCAAGATCACATGTCACACAAACAACGCTGCTCAAACTTTGATTAATTGTACTGCTTCTTGTTTGCAATATAATAAACTACACTTTTGATTTGAAATCAGACATTTCATATTTAGTGACCTAATACTTATAATGTCCCCTTCTCCCTAACATAATTCTTTTTTATTTTTTTGAGACAGAGTCTCACTTTGTTGCCTAGGCTAGAGTGAGTGCCGTGGCATCAGCCTAGCTCACAGCAACCTCAAACTCCTGGGCTCAAGCAATCCTACTGCCTCAGCCTCCCATGTAGCTGGGACTACAGGCATGCGCCACCATGCCTGGCTAATTTTTTCTATATATATTAGTTGGCCAATTAATTTCTCTCTATTTATTTATTTATTTATTTTTGTGAGACAGAGTCTCACTTTGTTGCCCAGGCTAGAGTGAGTGCCGTGGCATCAGCCTAGCTCACAGCAACCTCAAACTCCTGGGCTCAAGCAATCCTGCTGCCTCACCCTCTCAGGTAGCTGGGACTACAGGCATGCGCCACTATGCCCGGCTGATTTTTTCTATATATATTAGTTGGCCAATTAATTTCTTTCTATTTATAGTACAGATGGCGTCTCACTCTTGCTCAGGCTGGTTTCAAACTCCTGACCTTGAGCAATCCGCCCGCCTCAGCCTCCCAGAGAGCTAGGATTACAGGCGTGAGCCACCGCGCCCGGCCTACCTAACATAATTCTAACATATCTCGAGGCTTAGTAAGCAATCTGCAATGCTGCTGTGAGGCGGGGCTGTCTTTATCTTGATTTTATTAAAGAGAAACTGAGCCACCTAGTCCCTTAGCTCCTGAGTGGAGGAGCTGGGAAGCAAGTCCCTGCAGTCAGACCTCAGAGCCCATGCTGTCAGCGCCCTCCCATGGCCACTTCACCCCATGCAACAGCCTTGCTACTCCTTCCCCTTGGTGTCCAAACAGGATCATTATCTCTCTTTTGAAGACTTTTGCAAAGTCTTCCCTTAATCCCTCCTCTTTGTGCCTTCACGTGATCTCTCTCCCCATCATCCCCCTCCACGTTCTCTGTCCTTGGTCCCAGTGACATTGCTGCCCCCAATTTCCCTTCTGTTTTCCTTCTTCTTCTCTGGCAGTTCTTTTGCGGTCTCCTCCGTGGCTTCCTTCTCCTCTGGCCAACCTCGAAATGCTGGGGTTTCTCAGCCCTGTTCCTATCCCTCTTCTCAGGCTCCATCCTGTCTCTGGGCAATGGTCATGGCTCCTGCATTTGTATCTTCAGAGCAGGCCGCTCTTCCAGGCTCCTGACACCCACACGTCTAACTCCCTGCTCAGCCCACAGGCCCCGGGAGCTCGAATGTCTAAAGGTGAACATTTTGTCTCTCCGTCTTGGTAAATGGCACCACCATAAACTCTGCTGGGCAACTTTTCCGTCTCCCTTTCTGCCATCCAGTAATCTCAATGGTCCCTGTCACCTTCATGTCACTTGAGTTCTCTTGCCTTTGTCCAAGCTGGGACAACAGCAGAAGCCTCCACTCAGCAGCTGGGATACTCTTTCTAAAATACAAATTGAACTGTGGCCGTCCCCTGCTCAAAACCCTCAGGGGCTCTCTTCTGCCCCCAGAATAAAAGCCAAAGTCTTCATCTGGGCTAGCCAGGCCCTGCCTCAGGGGGCCCCACATGCCAGCCTGTGGCTTTGTTTACTCTGATGCAGTCTTTGGCCCATGGCTGCCTCTGTCTCAGGAGGCCATGGGCCAAGGCCTCAGACCGGGTCAGGTCTGTCTGTCCCTACGGTGCACGGCCCTCCTCCTTTGCTGGGGACCTGTGAGTGGCTTTGTGGATAACTCTCCGTGTTTGCTTTCCGGACCAGAGCAGAATCTGTTTCTAAGTGCAGGGTCTGCCTGTCTTATTTACACTTTCACCAAACCAGAGGGGGCTTGCAGCCAGAGGTGTGGATTGGGTGCCTCTGGAGCTGCAAGAATTTTCATGGAAAATAGCTAGGAATGTTGGCGGTGGGGAAGGTTAGGTCTGGGGCTAGGCTTGTGCATGTGCTGTGGGGAGAAGTTTTCAAACCAGCTGGAAAAGAAGGGCCCTCCACCGGGGCACAGACTTTGTCTTTTCGAAGGGACAGAGAGGTGCTGCCTGCCCTCAGTGCTCGTGAACTGGGAAGGGCTGGGGTGGCCTGGTTGAAAGAAGGACTCTGCACACCCCTCCCCCAGGCCCTGCAGTTATGGCAAAGGAGACGGGGACGCCGGCGATGAAGAGGAGCTGTACTTCCACTGTGAGTTGTCCGGGCCCGGCTGGGCAGGGGTGGGCTCCACCCTACCTTGCTCCTCAGCCCTCTTCTTCGCTGCCACTGTCCCACCCCGGCGATGGAGGGCCCTCGCCTCAGGCTCATCTCTTTCTCTCCCAGTCAAAGTCCCGACGCGTCGCACGTTCCTAGACCCCCAGAGCTGTGGGGACCCCTTGCAGGCTGTGCTTCTGTTCGCCAAGGAGCTGGATGCGAAAAGTGTCACTCTGGAGAGGAGCCTCGGAGCAGGCAAGCCCCGCCCCACCTGCCGTATAGACCCTGCCTCTGCCCCGTCCCCACCTCAACCCCAAGCCCCGCCTCCACCAATCCCCGCCCATCCCTGGAAGCCCCGCCTCCACCCAATCCCCGCCCATTTCCGGAAGCCCCGCCTCCACTCGATCCCCGCCCATCCCTGGAAGCCCCGCCTCCACCCAATCCCCGCCCATTCCCGGAAGCCCCGCCTCCACCCAATCCCCGCCCATCCCGGAAGCCCCGCCTCCACCCAATCCCCGCCCATTCCCGGAAGCCCCGCCCCCATGTTTAGGGAAGAGGGAGGCGGAAGGGTCTGCAGCCTGCCTTCATGCCCTCTGCCGGTCCTCAGCGTGGCTCTGAGACCTCTCCGTTCAGACCTGTCAGGGCGGGCTCTGCAGACCGCCGCTGGTAACTTAGTGGGCGGGGGCCCTCGCAAGCTTGGGGGCCGACACACCTGAGTTGTAGCCCCGGCTCGGCACCGCCCGGTGTGTAATCAGGGGCGTGTCCCCCTTCTGCTCGGAGCCTCAGTTTCCCGTCTGTGAAATGGACGTATCTGCCTCACAGGGGACTGATGTAGGGACTTCACGGCCCAGCACAGGGCCGGCTGCTCGTAGTGGGTGGGAGCTTGCCAGGGGTCAGTGCTGCACACCCTCGGTCCCCTGTGCTCAGGGAAGGCCGCCCGTTTCAGCCGGAATCTGACACTGTCCCGACACTGTTGCCAGACCTGCGGGACAGAGGCCAGAAAGGGACACTGAGGCAGAATAGATGTCATCGGCCTCCATCCTGGGTCACACCGGGCTTGGTGGCCTTTGGTGCACTGGCCTGTGCAGCATCCTCTCTCTGAGGCCTGGAAAGCTGTGAGGCGGGCAGGGAGGAGTCCCGGTTTCGCAGAGAAGGAAACTGAGAGAGGGAAAGAGATGTAGTCTGAGGTCTCACTGCTGGTCCTCAGTTTACCAGAATTTTTTTTAAAAAACTACTTAGATTTGTAAAAATGATGGCTTAATCTTGTTAAGTGTCATTTTTTTTACATAAAAGAAACTTAAGATTGAAGTGTTTTAGAATTATACCAACCAAAGAACTAAAGACAAACGCCTTTATTTTTAGAGATTCTAGAAGTTGATTTTTGTAATTAGACAATCTGAAATCCTCGATTTTTTCACATATAGTTTCCAACCTCTTCCTTTGGATCTTTTCCTTTCTCCAGGAAGGGAAAGCCACAGTGGCGTGACTAACCGGGTGGGTGTCAGTAGCCTCGTCTCTCTCCCATCATCCTGGCTGTTGTCTATTTCTTGCTTAAAACCAAAGCCAACAATGACAAAACCAACACTGACCAGTGCTTCCCCAGCCCTACCCTTCCCCGGTGACCTGCACGCATCTCAGGATCCGCCTGGAGCACCTCCCTGCCCGCAGCAGTTCCTACCGAGGCCCTCTGCTTTCTTCTTGTCCCTTCTCAGAAACGTGTGTGGATCCAGTTCTTTTTTTTGAGACAGAGTCTCACTTTGTTGCCCAGGCTAGAGTGAGTGCCGTGGCGTCAGCCTAGCTCACAGCAACCTCAAACTCCTGGACTCAAGCGATCCTTCTGCTTCAGCCTCCCGAGTAGCTGGGACTACAGGCATGCGCCACCATGCCTGGCTAATTAATTTCTTACTATTTATAGTAGAGACAGGGTCTCGCTCTTGCTCAGGCTGGTTTCAAACTCCTGACCTCGAGCAGTCCGCCCGCCTCGGCCTCCCAGAGTGCTAGGATTACAGGCGTGAGCCACCGCGCCCGGCCTTGGATCCAGTTCTTGAGGGTCCTGCCTCCCACGAAATCCTATCTCCTCCCCTTCCCAGAAGCATTCCTGCCCCGTCTTCTTCCTCAGGGTCTCCTGCTCCCATATAGTGTCCCCTCAGGGCGTATCCCAGTTCCTGTTCCCCCTAGGACACACTGTGCCCCCTTCCGCATCTTCCATGTTTCCCTTGTGACCCACAAACTGCCCCCGGGTTCATAACATCTTAGGCCCCTCAGGTTGCACCTCCAGCCCGATAGATAAACACCATCTTGCTCTCCTTCCGGAATCCCCTGTCCCCATACCTGTTTCCCACCTGTCCTCCGAGCACCCTTTGGGTCCCTCTCCCTGCCCCAGGGTTTACAGACTTTACCCACAGCAAAGCGTCCGTCTCCGGGGCCCAGGGGCCCAGTTATCTGGCAGGCCCCCCGGACTGCCCTCGGTCCGGAGCGTCTCAGGGAGCCAATTTACCAGAATTTGAACTCAGGAACTCCAAGTCCCAGGCCAGAAACAGCCTGTGATCCAGAGTCACTTTCTCCTCTGCTCAGCCTGCCCAGCTTGGCGGGGTGGCGGCCTCCAGCAGGTGTCTGAAGTGTTGTTTCCCACAGGGCGGTTTGGGGAGCTGTGCTGCGGCTGCCTGCAGCTCCCTGGCCGCCAGGAGCTCCCCGTGGCCGTGCACACGCTGAGGGACGGCTCCTCCGACTCGCAGAGGCTCAGCTTCCTGGCCGAGGCCCTCACCCTGGGCCAGTTTGACCACAGCCACATCGTGCGGCTGGAGGGTGTGGTCACCAGAGGTAGGGCCCAGTGCTCCAGCCCGCTTCCCTCAGCCATGGGAGGGGTCACCCCTGGGGACCTCAGCTTGCTTTCACTCTCCTGGAGTGGCCACTCTGACCCAGAATGACCTTCTGACTTGTCATGACACTCTTGGGGGTGGATCACCCTGACCTTGGATAATCTTTCTCAGTAGACTCATTGCACCTCATGACCTTGGCCTCTGTCCTTGTACAGACTCCACTTCTGTTCCTTGGCATGGGGGACCCTGGGCCGGGCAGGAAGATGCAGGATTAGGGAAGTTGGCCGTGGTTTTGGTTCTCCAGGCCCAGTCTGGGGCCCCTGTGGGGAGCACGTGTGCACACAGGGTGGACCGGGCCACTTATCACGTGTGTGTTCCCCATCCCTGGGCACAGGAAGCACCTTGATGATCGTCACCGAGTACCTGAGCCTGGGGTCCCTGGATGGCTTCCTCAGGGTGAGTGGCCTGGGCCCAGGGAGCTACCAACCTTGTCATTCTCTAAAACAGAAGTCCCTCACTTTTCTCTTTGGTGGGGCTTGGAATTGGCATCGTCCCCACTGGGCAGGCTGACCTGGTGGTCACGGTAAACTGGAGCCCAGAGAGGGCTAGGTGACATCCCTGGTGTCATACAGCACCAGGGGATCCGAGTGCGCAGCCCTGGCCTCAGTCTCCTCCCTCCACAGCGGCACGAGGGGCAGCTGGTGGCTGGGCAGCTGGTGGGTTTGCTGCCCGGGCTGGCGTCAGCCATGAAGTATCTGTCAGAGATGGGCTACGTCCACCGGGGCCTGGCAGCCCGCCGCGTACTGGTCAGCAGCGGCCTCACCTGCAAGATCTCTGGCTTCGGGCGGGGTCCCCGGGACCGGGCAGAGGCTGTGTACACCACCATGGTGAGGGCCCCTCCCCAGCCAAGCCTGCTCTTCCTGTGTCCCACCCAGCCGCCCTGGAGCCCCCACATCCCCACTTCTGCTCTGGGTCAGGTCACTCCCCACCCTGCCCCTCCACCCGGTCTGTCCTGAATGAATGCCAGAGTGGACACCACCACGTGGTCAGCTTGTGTGCCTTCCCCGAGTGTGAAGCTGGGAGTGGGGTCACCTGGGAGCATGACAGGTGGGCCTGGATCTGGGTCTCGGTGGGGTGGGGAAACCTGCCTGCGACCCTCGTTCCTCCCTGCCCTGACCTGCCACCCACCCACAGAGTGGCCGGAGCCCAGCGCTGTGGGCTGCCCCTGAGACGCTTCAGTTTGGTCACTTCAGCTCCGCCAGTGACGTGTGGAGCTTCGGCATCCTCATGTGGGAGGTGATGGCCTTCGGGGAGCGGCCCTACTGGGACATGTCTGGCCAAGACGTGAGTGACCCGTGGCTCTACCCCCTTGCCTTCCAAGCCTCTGACCTCTGCCCTCTGCCCATTGACCCTTGACCTCCTAGCTCCTCCCCTCTTCTTTCCTGTCTACTTGCTCCCTGTCCTGCCTGACCACTGCCTGGATCCTCCTTGGGATGGTGTGTGTGTGTCTCGGGGGACCTAAAGGCTCCCGTCCCCCGCTGCCCAGGTGATCAAAGCTGTGGAGGATGGCTTCCGGCTGCCACCCCCCAGGAACTGTCCCACCCCGCTGCACCGACTAATGCTTGACTGCTGGCGAAAGGACCCAGGTGAGCGGCCCAGGTTCTCCCAGATCCACAGCGTCCTGAGCAAGATGGTGCAGGACCCAGAACCCCCGAAGTGTGCCACGACCACCTGTCCCAGGTACATTCCCGTCTAGCCCAGCCACACCAGGTTGGCCAGCCTCTTGCCCGTGTCCCCCCACTGTCCCAAGTATGGCCTCCCTGCCGCCTGTCCTCCCCACTGCCCCAGGTGGATCTAACACTCCCACCTGCCTCAGACACGTCTCACCTCACTTCCATCTTAGTCACTTCAACTTGTCCTGGCCTTTGCGCCACATATTCTGGGCATGGTGACTACTGACTGGATGAATATATTTGGTTATAGTCCTAACAGATTTGTTTCCAATAAATCAAATAAATGAAATTGATATTAGTTGCTCCAGGTCTGGGTCACCTCCCAAACTGTCCTAGCTATGCCCTATGCCCAGACTGTCCCAGATACTCCCGGTACTTTTAACTGGCTCCGCGCTCACCTGCCTGAGTATCTGAAACCCTCGCCCCTTCTGGGGATGCATGGTACCCACTCGAGCCAGGCCCAGCCCGGGGCTTGGCTGCCCACCCTCTGCTGCCCTTCTGCAGCTGGCCTTTCCTCAGGAGAGCAGCCAGTCCCGACTGCGGATGCCAGCTGTCGGTTGACCACAGCCCCTCTGGTCCCCAGGCCTCCCACCCCCCTGGCGGACCGTGCCTTCTCCACCTTCCCCTCCTTTGGCTCTGTGGGCGCGTGGCTGGAGGCCCTGGACCTGTGCCGCTACAAGGACAGCTTCGCTGCAGCTGGCTACGGGAGCCTGGAGGCTGTGGCTGAGATGACCACCCAGTGAGTCGAGGAGCCAAGGTCAAGGCCTGGGGCTTGGGGATGCCAGGGGCCTGCCCCTGCCCACATGGGAAGCCCCGGCCTGTCCTGATTATGGGCCTTCCCTGGCTAGAGAGGGGGTGGGAGAGCAGAGGATGGGGCTGAGCCACTGGGTGTGACCAGCCCTTGTTCCAGGGACCTGGTGAACCTGGGCATCTCTTCGGCCGAACATCGAGAGGCCCTTCTCAGCGGGATCAGCGCCCTGCAGGCCAGAGTACTCCAGCTGCAGGGCCAGGGGGTGCAGGTGTGAGCAGGCCCCCACTATTCTGGTGGGGGTCCAGGCCCTCGGCGCTGCCCAAGGACCCCGGCAAGCTGCGCTCCACCTGTGTGGGAGTGAGCGCCCTCTTCCTCCTCTTGGGCCTGGAGCTGGCTTGGGGTGTGGCTTTCCCCCCCTCACTGCCTGCTCCTCCTGTTTTCCCCTGTCTGAACACTTCTGCTGACTCAGCGTCCCCGGAAAAGAGGTTTCAATCCCTGAGGAGGACCCCTAAGATAACAACGGGAGGAAATTCAGGGTTTCAGAGACAGAGCTGGGGCAGGGCCGGAGTCAGGAGGCAGTAGATTTAAAATGCCCTGGCTCATGCCTTTCTGTCTTCCACACCCACTGGGGGCTGGGGCCTACCCCAGTGGGTGTCCCTTTTCCCACAGACCCATTGGCCATTCAGATGGTGTGGGTCCTTCAGGGGCTCCTGTTCTACCCACTAGTGACCACAGCTGCCTGGCAGCCCAGGCCTGGGAGGCTGGGCTGGAGGGGCAGGTCCTTCGCTCCCTGTGCCTTGGTGGGGCCTGTTGGACTCTGGTCAAGGCCCAGGCAGGCACAGGTGGTGCTGAGCTCCAGGGCTGGATCCCAAGGGCCCAAGACTCAGGAGCTGATTTCTGCTTGTCCTTGCCTTGGCTGACAGTTCAGGGTGAGGGCAAGAGTCCTGGCCAGGACAAGGCCCTGGTGCTCCCTGGGCCCACAAGGCCCCCATTTGCATTCCTTTTATGAACTGAGTGGCTGGGACATTTCGGAAGAGCATGAAGGGACATCTTCTCCCCAGGTCCCCGAGAGCTTTGCTCTCCAGCCTTGGGGGATGATGAAGAGGAGACAGAGCGGGGTCTTCTCTGACAGGCTGCTCTAGCCCCCAGGGCACAGATGGGGAGTCAGGGCCAGGGCTGTGGGCAGAACAGGACGAGGCTGGCTCTGGAGAGCCCTTGGTCTTGTCCTGTGGCACCAGCACTCCTCCCTGTGCAGCCCAGGGATCCTCTAGGAGTGACTCCCTGGCAAGCTCCGCTCTTTGGGCACTGCCCAGCCTCCCTGGAGGTCTCATCCCTCTGGCTCCTGCCAAGTATGGCAGAAGTGGTCGTGCTGAGCTGTCTCCAGAATTCCTTACTGACAAGGGCGCCTGGAAGCAGTGGTGATTGGGAAGTCAGGGCCTTTGCAGGGCGGCAGGAAGGCAGCTGGGTCTGGATGAGGCCTCAGGGCCTGTATTTGTCCAGGCCCACCCTGCTCACGACATGTGCCTGCTCTGCTTGGTTGTGTGTTTGGGTCGGGTGGGAAGGAGACAGTGGTGGAGGAAAGAGGTGAATGAGACACACAGCCTGCCCTCAGAGGGCTCAGACTAGATGGGGAAATGAGCTCAGGTACCAAGGGGCAATTCAAGGGGACCTTCCCCCAGCACCCCGCAGGAGCCCTGGGGGTCAGTGGGAGGGTGGGCTGCAGGGGCAGATGGTCAGTGTCTTGATGTGTGCATATCAAGACAGAAAGGCTTCTCAGCCATGGTGTAAGTTGAACAGGGACTTGCACATGGCAGGGGCAGTGCTTTGCTTGGGACATGTGGAGTTTGCAGCAGCTGAGATGATGGTAGGCCTAGGACAAGAGGAGAGGGAAAGAGCCCAGAGGTTGGAAGGTGCAGGGCATCTTGCAGAGCACCTGGTGGTGGGGGAGAGTGACTCATGGCAGTGCCTTTGGCCTCACCTGCCAGCAGCAGCTCCTCTCTCCCTAGAATCTCTCCCAGCCCCTGCTCCCCCTCTCTTGAGCACCTGTCCCAGCTCAGTGACTTTGGAGGTGCTGGGGGAGATTGAGATATTACTACCATCTTTGACAGGGTTTTGGAGGGTTCCCCTGCTAGTTGCCCTCCAGGCTCTGTCTTCCACACATCCAGGGACATGGGGACCAGTGTCTCTTCTTGGGTAGACAGAGCCTCATCCTCACCTCCAGCCACATCAGTTGTTCTCTTAAGGGCAAAGTCCCCTCCCCCTGCCCCAGCTGTTCTGCAGAGGGGGTGCTGTGTTGGCAGGACTTCGGTGTCCAGGGTAGATCTCCCCTCCACTGAGGAGTGAGGTCCACAACCCTGATGGGTCCCAGGCCTCAGCCCTGCACAGGCACCAGTGTGATGCAGGACAATGGCTCTCTGGGGACCCTTTACAGATCTATTTTTATATGGAACTTGGTCACTGGACAGACGGAGGTGGCCTGCAACCCCCTATCATCCTGGTCTGAGCCCATCCAGGGAGGGAGGGGCCAGTTGGGGGGTTTCCTTTGACTAATTCTGGAGATGTTTTTATATTTCATGGGTTCTATATGCAGCAGGACAAAGTAATAAACACTTGTCTGTGATATGGTGCCTCTTTGAGTGACAGTTGCTTAACCATTGTGTAGCTTGTGTGGGTTTCTGCCCCCCTTCATGGGGTGGGCTGTCCAGAGCATGTGTCTGAGATCTCTCTGCGTGGAGGTGAATCCCTGTTCCTGCCATGAAAGCTGTCCCAGGACACAGGACAGTGTGATCAGGAGTGCCATAGCGAAGGCACTGGGTGCCCTGGGAGGGTAGAGGAGTATGTCACCCAGTCTCAGGAGCAGTACACGAAGGCAGGCATCCTGGATGCTGTGCCTTTCCCCGAGATAGACAATACCTAGGGTGTGGGGGACCAGGAAATGACATGTTCAATTTTGGATATGCATTTGAGATGCTTGTGGGATGTGCAGGTGGAGATGTTTAGGAGGCAGGTGGATATCTGGGTCTGGACCTTGGAGCACGGATGTGGGCTAGACAGAGCTTTGGCGATGTGTAGAAGGCAAGCAGCACAGGCTGCAGCTTGCCGGGAGGGGAGGGGGAGGAGGCGGCTTGTTTGGTGAGGAGATGCAGGCAGGGATGACAAAGGGCTAAGAAAACACCTAATCTTGTAAAGGGAGATGGCATCTTAGCCAAAGCAAATTGGGTTCCAGACTCCCATTAAGTGGGGAGCTCAGTGTAGCCCCCAATCTTGATTGAATCCTCTCTCAACATTGCCTCTCAGCCCTTCCACTTCTGAAGCCATATGAATTAGTGACTATAAAAACCTTGAGTGCATATGTCATGCTGAATTTTAGGTATGGGCCTACAACTATCTTAGTGTGTGAAATTAAAAAAGGAAAACTGACTTCTCAGCGTGTGTACCCATGTGGACACTGAGACATATTTTGTTTTTCAGTGGTGGTGGGACATTGTGGAGGTAAGCCGTGTTGGTATGTGAACTCATCACTGGTGGAGATGGGGACACTGATTCCTTGGGGTAAAACGCATATCTGATGCTTTTAAAAAAATGCTTAGGTGATGTCCTCTCTCTCGCTTGCGCGCTCTCTCTCTCTCACTCACACACACGAACTAGCCATCTGTGCAATTTCCCAATTTTTAAATGGTTAGCAACCAATTTGAAAAAAAAAACAAACCCTAAACCAACCCAAACAGTGAGGGTGAAAGTATGCCTGTGGTCTGGCAGTAAGGTTTACATTTTCTTTGTCCCAATCCTGACAGTTCAGCCTGTGCTTAAAAATCCTGGAATGGGGAACTCTTTGCCTTCTAAGCCAGCCCCTTATACGGAATGAAGGCCTGCCCTGGCTCAGTCGAAGGCATTGATTAGGTGCCTGCTGCATACCACACATTTCCTACAACTGGGGTCAGGTAGGCAGTGGTACAGATGGACAGGGTGAGCCTGGCTCTGGGTAAGGCAAGTTGGATCTGAAGTATTTCCTTGATGTCAGGCTCTTAACACTGTGCTAGATGTTGAAGGCAGAAGGCCCAGGTTTGGTGACTTATAGACTGGGTTACTGACTTGCAATGAGTAACCTTCCTTCCAAATGCTGTCACTACCAAAGGGCTCCTCCATAAACTGTCAGTCCTCTAATAACCAAGCTGCCTGTGACCCCGGATTGCTTGTTGATCATTTTCGTCATAGAAGGAGTTCTAGGAAGGCAGCTCTGCCAGGGCCCCAGAAACTTTGGGAGGTGAGCAACATCATCACTGAATTACCCTTGTCCCTGTTTTATTCCTGGCCAATGAGACTTCACTATACAGGGAGGAGACGCCAGTTTTGTCATCCCTGATGTGAATTTCTAACTCATGGAACAAAGGTGTTGGGGGAAACCTGCTGGGGACTGAGGTTACCCATGCCCTGGATCTTGAGGCGATGCCCCTTTTTCAGATATCAGAGCGATTCTGCCTGAAGTAAAGGGGTTCACATCTTCACAGGAAATTAGCTGTCTAAAGACCCCTGTGCCTGTGGCTTCAGCTCTACACTGTCTCCCAGAGTCCACGGAGCACAGCTTGGACAGGACAGGCAGGGTGAATACTGATTATAAAAGAAAACATAAAACCACGCTTTATTGAAATAGGTACCTTTCAGTAGCTCTGATTAGGACAAATCAGCTTAGAGATACCATTACTCAGAGAAATAATATGTACAAAAATCGCACAGAAAGAAGAATTCAACTTGAACAGGACTGAATTACTAGAATGGTTTTGTTACAAAATAATACCAAATACAACAAAGAGCCATACATGAGAAAACCATGTGCCCTCAAGCCTGGGGATAAGGAATCTAGTTCCCAAATTCTTGGAACACAGCCAGATTCCCTGGGCAGAGAGGCTGGCTGGAGCGCGAGGATCTCACTGCTGATTCCTCCTAATGAGTTCAGGGCACAGGCTAAATACATGGAATGAGGCCCCCAGACAAATCATACTGACCCCCTCCCCCACCATCCTCATGAACCCCCTAAGACAGAAGTGCTCTTTGCAGAGTCTACAGACATGGCAGGGACCATGGATAGCTCAGAGATGGTTACTCTGCAGCCAGTCACAGAAAACCCCTAGAATCTAAGCCCTACAATTCCCTTATCCAAATTCTCACTAACTAGGGAGGTAGAGGAGCAAGACATGGATGCTCTCTAAACCAATTTTTGGTCTTCGGTAAACAGGGATAAACACAAAGTACTGTGTCTGCCATGAGTCACCTTGGATGGAAATACTGGGCACAGCAAATGAAAGATCCCCAAACTCATTTAGCACCCCTGACAGGAGGAGGAGGAGGAGGGAATGATGTGGGAGGGGACACGTGTGTCCTGCTCCACTCTGCTGATCTGCATAGTCCCCCAGGCCTATTCCTGGACCTACCCTCTCATGGCTCAGAGTCCTCACTTCTCTGAGCCTAAACACCCCAGCCACAAACATACATGGAGCAGAAATGACAGATGCAGAGGTTCTCTGACGAGGGTGGCTAGACAGTCTTCCTGAGAACACGGGGTTCTTTCACACTGCTTATGTTACAGATAGGGCAGGCCAAAGAGGGTGATGAGTTACAGGAGGCAGAAGGCAGCAGCTCAGAGAGCAGGGAGAATTCAGCTGGAAGAAAGACTAGAAGTTTCCATTGCATGATGCAGCAGGCAGTGGCTGGGGTCACCTGGGTTGAGGGGCTGAACAGCAAAGCTTTATCTAACTGATGTGTGAACAGTGTGTCTCCCCCTTCCTGAATTCCCCAAGAGGAACACCACTCCCTGCTTTGGAACTTCACACGCAAACCAAAAGTAAGCCCGAAGGGAAGAGGTCTCTTAGGGTCCCAGAAGTGCCCATTCAAAGTCCATCCTATCAAGTTTTGCTTCTCACTTGTGGGACCGTATGCTGCTACAGATTTGGGCAAGACGACTCTGAAAAGAAAAGGAGACAGGTCACTTAGAGAAGATGGCACTTGGCATGCTTGCCCAGTTAACCAACCACTCACAGTCTGCCTGAGCACAGGTCTGAGGGAATCAGCCCCTCCATCCTCTAATTGTATCATACACTAATTAATCTTTCTCAACCTGTTTCTCATCTGAACAAAGGAGTAAAATAATATCTCAAATGCGATAGCAAAGGTATCACACGAGATAACTTGGGAACAGCAATACTATAGGTCCAGCTAGAGGATGACTGTCACAGGATCTGGGTGGCTGGGATCTTAGCACTGGGCCTATGTTCAGTAGGATATGTTTGGGAAACCATCTCTGCCTTGTCCCCTTCCTTGGATATACCATTCAGACCCCAGAGAAGACAAGGCCCAAGGCAGCCACGTTTGCCCTAAGTGCTCCCATCCGCCCGCCAAGACCAAGGCTGATTGGACCAAGGAGGTTCATCCTTGGCTGAGCTGATTAAATTCTTCCTCTTGAGAATTTAAACTAAGACAAGAAACTGAACAGTGCTGGGCACTGAAGCACTAAAGTTACCCAAAGCTACCTACAAACCAATGTTAAGAGACAGCAGAACCAAGAGCCTTGTGGAGAGGGTTATCTGCTGAGGGGGAATGAAGAGGTGCAGGAGAAGGGAGTCCCTGAGACAGAGATACTATGGGAACTGGCGGACCAGAGCCAAGGCCCATCGTGGCCTCCTGTTGCTGATGGGCACCCCCAGCTCCGGAGGCCTGGCCGTTCAGCTCCCTCCACAATTCTGTGAGATTCCTGATAACAAGACCCTCCCCTCATTCTTGAGCTATTATAGAAAGTTTCAGTTCCTGGCAGTCAATAGTACCTAACATACCCTGGCACTAACTGCCTGAATGAGGCAGAATTGTGATTCTGTTGTGGAACTTCTGTGGCAGGTACCCTGGGATTGACCAAAACTCAAAATCAATTGAGGAAGAGAATTGCTGCTATGTAAGTAGGATAACTGTCAAAATCCCTTGGGGGAAAAGGAGACAACACAATTCTAAGTATAAACTATTAGCCCAAGCCAGACATGGTGGCACACGCCTGTAGTCCTAGCTGCTTGGCAGGCTCAGGTGAAAGGATCCCTTGAACCCAGGAGTTCAAGGCCAGTTTGGGCAACATACTGTGATCCCATCTCAAAATAAATAAATAAAATAAAATAAACTATTAGCTCAGACCCCAAAGACAATTCTAAATAAAGGCAAACCAAGAAAGCTATTAGAGGGATCTTATGTGTAGAAATGAATATATGAGACTTACAGAAAGCTTCTTAATGTTTCCCAAGGCCTCTGGATCCAGCTGGGCAATATTGAACCTCTGCAAGTCACTGGCCAATAATCGCATGCTCTGTATGAAGGAAAGTGGGTTAAGCTGGCAGGTCTCTTAGGGCAGGAACCCCCATCCAGAAGCCCAGTATACCCCAGGGGGTTCCCTGATATCCTGCACTTGGTAGCAGGAAATGGCTGGGATGGAGACATGGCAAGGCAGATAGGGGGGATGTTAGCCCCAAGGACACAGTGACATAATCAGTGCTATCACTGGGCCAGTGGCTGGATCACCTGGGCACCAAGGTCTACACATTAGCTTAGGAATGCCCTGCAGACCATATCGGAGACAAACCCTCCTGTCCTCAATAGTGGCTGAGGTCAGCAATTTGCTTTACACAGCCCAGTGAACTGAGCTCAGCCTGCTTCAGAATCCCTCAAAGTCGTACAAAGTTGAAGGTGCAGTTCATGTTCCCCTTTCTAGACTCAGCATATACCCCCAACAGTGCGTTCCTCTGCACTCCCTTTAATATCTCTATTATTGCACTTATCACAGAGACTATGATTTCAAACCCATCTTGACTACTACTGGACTGCTCAAGGGCAGGAATCACGTCTTCTACATCTTGGGCCTACTATAATCAGGTAGGCAAACATTAGCTGATGAACAGATGGAACCCAGTCTGGGCCTCTAACTTGGAAGAGAAAACTGGGTCCTGAGTCCTGCAGAAGTGTGGAGATCGGGACCCATGCAACTGAAAGGACTCAGGGAGAGAAGTAGGTGCTGGCCCAGGGAAGAGAAATGCTTGACTAAGCAGCATGCTGTGGCCTGGTTTCCCTCGGAAATACTTTACCCACCTCTCCACCGCCCACCGGCACAGTGAGGAAGATCTCTTTGCTGTCAGCAAGAGGGCTGCCATTCCCTGAGATATTGTAAATCCGCTCTCCTGCTGCTGGAGTACGCAGGCCAGGCGTCTTGAACACCCTATATAGTGGGAAAATCTCTGTGAAGATGGCTTGGCAGACTGAATGACACCAGGCTCTCTCTATGAGCCCTTCCAGGCCCCATCTGGCCTCAAGCTGCAGTTTTCAAATCACATATTTCTAAGAAGGCAAGCTCTAAATTTAGAAAAAAAAAAAAAATTAAACCAGTAATGCCTAAACACAGCTGGAGAAAGGAGGTTGTAATTATCAAACATCTAGCAAAAGCCAACTCTGATCCATGTAAATTTAAGGTTCAAAACTCTGTATGGGTAGTCATCCAACCATCCATACACAAATCCAGAAATCAACTAGTTAACGTGTTTCCAGGAGTGGCCAACTGCTTCCATCACGAGGAATTTTTCAGGGGCAAAGGAGGATGATTCAGAGATGACATTATTATACTAACTTTCTCAAGACAGTTAAAATGCTGTTACCTAGTTTTCCCTGTCTTTTTTTTTTTGAGACAGAGTCTCACTCTGGTGCCCCGGCTAGAGTGCCATGGCGTCAGCCTAGCTCACAGCAACCTCCAACTCCTGGGCTCAGGCGATCCTCCTACCTCAGCCTCCCGAGTAGCTGGGACTATAGGCATGCACCATCATGCCTGGCTAATTTTTTCTATATATTTTTAGTTGGCCAATTAATTTCTTTCTATTTTTAGTAGAGATGGGGTCTCGCTCTTGCTCAGGCTGGTTTCGAACTCTTGACCTTGAGCAATCCACTCGCCTCAGCCTCCCAGAGTGCTAGGATTATGGGCGTGAGCCACCGCACCCGGCCTTCCCTAAATGTCTTGTTACATGTTCATGTGAAAAACCGAACAGTAAAGTAGGAACTAAAAGTAGAAAATTTTTCACACTCTCCCTATACCAGAGATAACCACTTCTTGCTCCACTCCCAGGCATGACCACCCTGAATTATCTATCCTTCCAGAAACTTTCCATGTATACAAAAGTAAACAGGATCTTATAGCACACAGTGTACAGCAACCCGCTTGTAGAGGTTCTGTGGTCATGAAGCTCTTTCCCTATCAGCACATACAGATTCAGTCTCTTTTTCTTTTTGGAGACAGGGTCTCACTCTGTTGCCCAGGCTAGAATGCAGTGGCATCATTATAGCCCACTGCCACCTCAAACTCCTGGGCTCAAGAGATCTTCTGCTTCAGACTCCTGAGTAGCTGGGACTACAGGCTAATTTTTCTCTATTTTTTGTAGAGACAGGGGTCTCACTGTGTTGCTCAAGCTGGTCTCAAACTCGTGGCCTCAAGTGATCCTCCTGCCTTGGCCTCCCAAAGTGCTGGGATTACAGGTGTGAGCCATTAAACCCAGCCAGATCCAGTCTCTTTTAATGGCTATGCAGTAGTTTCTATTTAGTCAACTAGCCCCTTTGGAAGGTATTAACTTATGCTGAAAGGACATCCTTGTTTACATTGGCCTCCAAAAAGGCAGTATCAATTTTCACTCCTGGGAAGGGTAACAGGAGATTACCTATTCCTCTTTTATTTTTTTTGAGACAGAGTCTCACCTTGTTGCCCAGGCTAGAGTGAGTGCCGTGTCGTCAGCCTAGCTCACAGCAACCTCAAACTCCTAAGCTCAAGCAATCCTACTGCCTCAGCCTCCTGAGTAGCTGGGACTACAGGCGTGCGCCACCATGCCCGGCTAATTTTTTGTGTATATATATATATTTTTTAATTGGTCAATTAATTTCTTTTCTATTTTTAGTAGAGACGGGGTCTCGCTCTCGCTCAGGGTGGTTTGGAACTCCTGACCTCGAGCAATCCACCCGCCTTGGCCTCCCAGAGTGCTAGGATTACAGGCGTGAGCCACCACACCTGGCCACCTCTTCCTCTTTTAAAAACTCCTGATTTGAATCAGAAAAGGCCAAAAAAGTCATATAGAGATCTCTTAGTCGTCACAGGCAGAGCAGTCACCTCTCTGTCATCAGATAAAGAATCATTTTTGCCACTGAAAATGGGTGAACCTACACTCAGAGGAGAGGCAAACACTGGGAAACCCAGACAGCTACTGTTTTCCAAGGCACCCCAGGCCAAGGACTTAGGAGTATTTCTTAGATATTCCTCTTCTCTGGGTCTTGTTCAATGGTGGGCTCCCACTAAATCTAAGCACTCCTGTATATACTCACCTCGAATCAAACCTGGGTGTCAGGCCTGGAGTGGGTTTTACCATGGACATCTCCAATCGGCCCACAGCTGGGGTAACAGTGTTACCACGGCTTGACCTACAGGTAAGAAACGGCCATCAGGTATGCTCCTCTCATGTCTGAGGACAGCAGAAGCAGAGTGGAGGCAGTGCACGTGGGGAGCACTGACTGGGTCAGCCACTACTCTAGGCACCTTGCACACAGCCCACGTGACCCTCCCAACAACACTAGGAGGTAAGCACTGTTACCATCCTTGTTTACAGATGCAGAAACTCAGGCATATTGAGTTTAAAAAACTTGCCCAAGATCACACAGGCAATTAGGGTGGAGCTAGAACTTTGAACCCAAGCAGTCTACCTCCAGAACCCAACTTTTCAACCAAGCTCACAAACGAAAGGAAGAAGACAGCCTCTTAACAAGGCTCCCCTAGCTGGAATTCCTGTCCTTGTGCTAGGCAGCTGGTTACTGTCCTACTACAGTGCTCAGGGAGAAATGTGTTTGCTCCTTCACAGACACGCATCCTGGTCACTACTTTCCTAAGCTGTTCCTCTCCTCCCCCCATGGTGTATGGTAGGGTCCAGCATAATCAATTTAAGCCCATGGAGATTCTTTACTTAGCAGGACAGACAGAACATTTCAGGAAACTAATTTTTAGGTGACAGCTACTTTGTGACTGACTGTGGGGGTTGCTCTGCGCAGGAACTATCAGGCAACTAAACTTTTTTTTTTTTAATATTCTTTTTTTCTTTTTTCCTTTGTATTCTCTGTAAGAAACAGGCAACTAAACTTAACATGCAATTCTCACTATACCTTTCTAGGCCTCACTCTCTCTGTTTGCGTTTAAAAAAAAGTAGGAAGGGATAGAGAATATAAGCAGAATAACTGGAGAAGGTATTGGTTTAGACCATTTCTAGAGGCTCCTCCAGCTAGGACACTCAAAGATTGAGTGTCCTAGCTGGAGGAGCTAGGACACTAGGAGGTGTCCTCCTAGGAGCTAGGAGGAGTGATTTTAAGCTTCAATTGAAAACAAGTCACTCTTTCCAACATCTACTTCCTGCCACGACATATATGGCTCTCCATTAAAACAAAAAACACACATTTAACTTTAGAAAACCCATTACCTTTTCCTTTTGCCTTTTCCTTGTATGGATTGGGTTCTCTTCTTGGATGGAGGACACCTTTTAACCTGAAGTCACAATGAAATGCAGCTAAGGTTACAAAAAGCCCAGAAATGAGGAAAGGTAAGGAGCGGGGAATAAAAAGAGGGGAAGGGAACCAATGCTGGAAGGGAAAGTTAATACTGAATATAATAAGGTCTGTATTACAGTTTAGTGACTTTGGAAGTTCAGAACATAACTGAGCAACTGCTGGCTAGGTCTTCAAAATAGAGGATTTTGGCCAAGATTAAAAGTAAATAAATCTCTTTTGAACTGATTTAAGTCTGACTTGTCCCCCACTACTTTACATAAAAGGCTGTTGTGAAGGTCACTCAGGGCATCCCAATCCAAGGCAGTCCCTGCAGTCCTCTCCTTCCTGGGTCCTGGGAGGCCCCCGACAAGAATCATTCCTTAACTTCTAGCAATTCTCTCCTCCCTATCCTCCATAATTTATCCATCTTTCCTACTTCTTTGGCTGTCCAAGGCAGTCTGCCTGAGGAACTTCTCTCTGCCTTCCCTCTAGTGTCCACCTCAGCCTCCCTCCCTTCTTGCTCACCCTGCACAACAGTCTCCACTCACACACCAGAGCAAGCTCCTAAAGATTCGGAAGGCAGTGTCTCTCAATCTCCTACTTCTCCATGAGCTCCAGGCTAAAATTTGTCTAGCCTAGATATCCTGGAAAAGTACTGAACAGTCAATGTGTCAAGCAGTGACACGTGCTCCTCCTTCCCCCAACCCAGCACGACTCTATAGCTGGGTCCCAACTGGATGGCAGCTGCCTAAGCCAGAAACCATGTAGTCATCTCTGACGCCTCCTGTCCTCCCCCAGGCATTCCACTTCTTTTTTCTAAAATTTATCTTAAAACCACCCCTTCCTTTTACAGTGTCAGTGCCTCAGTTCAAGAATTAACAGTATCCTGATTGGTTTCCTCATCTCATCTTCCTCCTTTCTCATTATCTTAAATACTGTTCTCAAATACCAATCTTTTTTTTTTAAAAGCCAGTCAAATTTAGCAGTGTGGGGTTGTATACCAACTTTAGTGACACTAATGTTATTAAGTTCTGATAAGCCATTGCCATTGGACCAGCCTGAAATACCAATCTGATGTCACTTACCATTACCTACCTGACAGCTTGGCACACAGGCCATTCATTACCTGGCCCCTGCTCTTTCTGTCTTACCCTCAGAGATAATATCCCAGCCATACCAAACTGCTTCCTGCTCCTTAAATGAACACTTTCCTAGCTCCTCCTGCAATTCTTTTCCCTTTCTTCTCTAGCTCATGGACTTCACTCACCTTGAAAGGCCTGGATGTGTCCTAATGGGATAGAGAAGACTTGCTAGCTTCCTCTTCTATGTTCTACACGCTTTGCACACAAGTCAATGATCACTTTTGTTATTGGCCACTTAAAGCAGGACTGTCTCTACTGAGCTGTGAGTTCTGGGTGGGTAACACTGTATTTCATGCAGTTTTGTATTTGCTTGTCTCCTGCTAGCCCCTAGCTCCCAACCTAAGGGATTACTTACCCTTGCAGTTTGAGGATTCTTATGTTTATTTTCTTCTTCTTCTTCTTCCACTATCATTTCATTCACTTGTATTACTTTGCGTGCTGTAAGAAACAGTTTTAACAGTGTGATATTTCTCATGGGAATAAACATTCATGCATTCACATATTTTTTTCTTTTTTTAGACGGGGTCTCACTCTGTTGCCCTGGCTAGAGTGCAGTGGCCCAATCACAGCTCACTGTAACCTTGACCTCCTGGGCTCCAGTGATCCCATTGCCTTAGCCTCCCAAGTAGCAGGACTATAGGTGCGCACCACCATACCTGGCTAATTTTTATTTTTTGTAGAGACAGTTTCACTATTGTTGACCAGGCTGGTCTTAAACTCCTGGGCTCAACTGATCCTCCCAAAAATGCTGTGACTACAGGTGTGAGCTATTGTGCCCAGCCAGCCCATTACTTGTTATAATTAAATACCGTTACTTATAAATAATAAAAGTATTATTACAATGATCATCTTAGGAGGAAAAGGAGTATGAAGGATTTTTAAGATCAATGATTCTAGAGGAAATAATACCAATTTTTAATATTTAGGGGGTTGTCATGTAGAAAATGGTTCTAGGAGGCCCCAAAAAGGAGAACTAGCATCAATATAGATACCACAAGAAAACTTTGGCTCAAAATGAGAAATTTCTAAGCAGCTTTCTTTTTTTTTCTTTTTTATTTGAGACAGTGTCTGGCTCTGTTGCCTGGGCTAGAGTGCCGTGGCATCAGCCTAGCTCACAGCAACCCCAAAATCCTGGGCTCAGGCGATCCTCCTGCCTCAGCCTCCTAAGTACCTGGAACTACAGGCATGCGCCACCATGCCCGGCAAATTCTTTCTAGATAGTTTTAGCTGTCCAAGTAATTTCTTTCTATTTTTAGTAGAGATGGGGTCTCGCTCTTGCTCTGGCTAGTCTCAAACTTCTGAGCTCAAATGATCCACCCACCTAGGATTACAGGCGTGAGCCACCACACCTGGCCTCTAGGCAGCTTTCTAATTACAGCTCTTTAGTGATGAAAGGTAGAGAGTGTCTGACTGCTAAATACATACAACCAGGAGCTAGATGATCCAGACAGGGATTTCATAGAGAAAATTCATGTATATTTTTGATCATGGGGGAAAGATGGGACTAAATAACTTTTAAGCATTTTTTGTCAGGTGCAACTCTGACACATTAAATAAGAATACACATATATTTATCTTTTTAAAAAGTAGCTTACATGTAGTCAAAGTCCAGTGGTCAAGAGGGCACAAAACTGGCCAGGTGCGGTGGCTCATGACTGTAATCCTAGCACTCGGGGAGACCAAGGCGGGAGGATCGCTCAAAATCAGGAGTTCCAAACCAGCCTGAGCAAGAGCGAGACCCCATCTCTACTAAAAAAAAAATATATAGAAAGAAATTAATTGGCCAACTAAAAATATATAGAAAAAATTAGCCGGGCATGGTGGCACATGCCTGTAGTCTGAGCTACTTGGGAGGCTGAGGCAGTAGGATCACTTGAGCCCAGGAGTTTGAGGTTGCTGTGAGTTAGGCTGACACCACAGCACTCTAGCCCGGGCACCAGGGTGAGACTCTGTCTCCCAAAAAAAAAAAAAAAGAGGGCACAAAGCCAACTTTAACTGTTGATTGACATTGGTCCTGGTGGGTTCTGTTTTGTTCCAACTACCCCTCAAGTAAGCAAAACTGGTGGAACTCAGAAGAGAAACTGATATTTAACTGTGAAATGTAGAAATGACCCAAAGTAACCTAACAGATTGTAAATATGTGGCTGACGAACTCTGGGAACATCCAAGTCTAATTACATCATAACCTCAGGGAATCAGGACTGGAATATGACACTAGGAAAGCAAAAATCTCATCATGCTCTCTTCATTCTATGAGGCAATTCTGATACAAGGCAAACTGGAACAAGAAGTGGGATGTTTCTGGCCCTGCCCGGTGCAGACAGTGCCCTGGTGGGCAGCCCCAAAATCCTGGCTGTAGGTCAGGTCTATCTTCACAAGAGTTGTTTACACTGTGTTACTATAGCATAATGACAGTGACATTAAATCCATGTCACAATTCATCCTGACCCGATTCCATGCTCACTAATCACAACTTGGTTTCCCATATAACTTTTCCTATGAGACAGAATTTTTCAGAGTGCAGGACGTGTGATATGATTACACAGATAGATCACTGAGCAACCTGGAATTACATGCAGAGAAAGTTATTCCTTTTACAACTATCATTCAACCCAGCTGATTACATCAGAGAGAGCCTCAGTTGGTTTTACCAATCTTCTAACACCTCTCTAAATCTTGCTATCTCTCTATTTAACTCAGGGGAAAGTAACACCCGTTTGGTTTCTAGCACAGCTTTTTTTCTTTTTTCACTTTCACTTTAGCTCACATATGGTCTTATGAGTTTGACTAGTATCAGTCCTGCGTACAATTAACTGAATGCAGTGGCCCAAAGCAAATGTTTGGATTTACAAGATAGAGCAGCAAACATTAGAAGGAAGAGGCTCTCCCAACAAGGCCCTGCCTGAGCAGCCAACCAAACACGCTAGGCCTCAGCTCTCCATTCCATAAGGGGTTCTGAGAAGTACTCACTTTTGGCAGATTTCAGAGGTGTCTGAATAGCTTCTGCTGTTAGTTTGTTTATTTCGGTGATATCCAGGTCAGCCTGTGACAAACAAAGCCAGAAAGCACCAGGTTTATTTATTATACCAGAATATGAGGAACAATATTTTAAGATGAAAAACAATTTTGAAAACTATTATTTGACACATAACATTGTTAAATGTTAATTATGATGCAATATAGCAAACTCCCATAAACACACCACATAACCCAAGACTGCTTGTAGCTGTCTATTCATTCCCTGTTCCCTTTCCTTGTCTCTTCCCCCAAAGGTGACCAGTCTCCTAATCCTGTCATTCCCTAGAAGTAACTTCTATCAGTTCATTGGCTTATTAAGAAAGTACATGTGTATGGGTATATGTGTGCATGCTTAAACAACATTTTGTTTATTTATTTATTTTTTTTTGAGACAGAGTCTCACTTTGTTGCCCAGGCTAGAGTGAGTGCCATGTCGTCAGCCTAGCTCACTGCAATCTCAAACTCCTGGGCTCAAGCAATCCTATTGCCTCAGCCTCCCGAGTAGCTGGGACTACAGGCATGTGCCACCATGCCCGGCTAATTTTTTCTCTATATATTAGTTGGCCAATTAATTTCTTTCTATTTATAGTAGAGACGGGGTCTTGCTCAGGCTGGTTTTGAACTCCTGACCTCGAGCAATCCGTCCACCTCGGCCTCCCAGAGTGCTAGGATTACAGGTGTGAGCCACCACATCCGGCCAACATTTTGTTCAGTTTTGCCTGTTATGACCATTATTTGTGGTTGCAGTTAATTTGTATTCACTGCTATATCATATCCCACTGTGATTATACCACTATGGATTTGTCCATTCTCCCATCAATAGTTATGTGGTATTACAAACACTGCTACTTTGAACTGTCTTATACCTGTGTCACATTGCTCTGATGCACATGTCGAAGTTTTCTCTTGGTTCTATCCTTAGCATAGGGCATTACAGGGTTAGAAGTTACATAAATATTCAACCTTGATATGCCAAATTGTTTTCTAAAGTGGTTGCACTTGTTTACACTCTATCTGCAAACAATACAAATTCCTAATGATCTAGTTCCCAACACTGTCCAGCAGAACTTTTTGCACATCCTCTACAACATTTGGTGCTGTGTCAGACTTCTCATTTTTTTTTTTTTTTTGAGACAGAGTCTCACTTTGTTGCCCAGGCTAGAGTGAGTGCCATGGCGTCAGCCTAGCTCATAGCAACCTCCATCTCCTGGGCTTAAGAGATCCTACTGCCTCAGCCTCCCGAGTAGCTGGGACTACAGGCATGCGCCACCATGCCCGGCTAATTTTTTGTATATATATATTTTTTTAGTTGGTCAATTAGTTTCTTTCTATTTTTAGTAGAGACGGGGTCTCGCTCAGGCTGGTTTCGAACTTCTGACCTTGAGCAATCCGCCTGCCTCGGCCTCCCAGAGTGCTAGGATTACAGGTGTGAGCCACCACGCCCGGCCAGACTTCTCATTTTTTTGATAAGTCTATAGGTCTCAAGGTTTTCTGTGATGCTCCTTGGTCCTTCAAAAAGATTTCCAGTCACCATTCAAATTAGATTTTTTCATGGTGATGACTAGTCATATCTATGGGCATTACAAAGAGCAGGCATGATTTATAGTCCTTTCCTCATAGGACACATGTAAATATTGGAATAATTAGTACAGACTTGGAATGGCATGGGTTTTCATCTCTGGATTGGTAGGGATTACCTTAAGTGCTCAGAGAAGGATTCTGAGGCTGTCTTAGGCTTAGCAAGAAACAGTGCTATAATAGATTAATGATGTCTGCCATGGCTGATGGAATGGAAATGGTGGCATTCTTACCAACATTCTGCTACCTCTAGAAACAACTGGCATGTCATGAAATTATCACTGGTGGCAAGCCATTGATCACCTACTGTGCAGAAGAGTTAACACAGCAGGCCTGAGACTGATGTATGTAGAAAGTTTGCAGAGTTGGCCTTGGCTAGCATCTGAGAACTTGGATTTCAGGAGGGTTCCCCACCATTTCTTGATAAGAACACCTCACTGTGCCCAAACTTTAAGCAAAAAATATGGTTTATGCTGAACATCTGCTTTCCTTCTGGAAGTCTAGAATTTTGGTCTGTGCTAGGCAGAGGATGCCTACAAGACCAGCCCCCAATAAGAACTATGGGAATTTAATGAGCTTTTCCGAACTTTTCTACTCATACTAAATTTCACTTATGTTGAATTAAGTGTGTCCTGTGTGATTCCACTGAATCTTAGAAGCTTGCACCTGGCTTCCTCTGGACTTGCCCCATGCACTTCCCTTTGCTGATTTTGCTTAGTACCCTTTCACTGTGATAAATCACCACCATGTGTGACTATATGCTGAGCCCTGTGAGTCTTCCTAGTGAATCATCAAACCTTGACATACTTCCTAATTAAGAGCTTTTATACATTTTTTATCATTCCTTTCCTGGGTTTTAAATCATATCGGTTAAGGTTAGTATTGTCTCAACTTGGCACTGGATTTTTCATATTACATTAGAAGCTCTGATTTGCAGTTCTGTATGTCTAATTCATTTAAAAAGAGGGAGATGTATTTAGCTAATAAGGGTAATTCATCTCAGAGGTAATTCTTTTGAAACATTAGAGCTACGTGTGTGTGTGTGTAGTGGGGTGAATAAAATGGGTCATAGCAACATATTACAGAGAGAGAGAAGGCATCAACTAACAATGTTTTACTAGCTCTTGATTTTTATGCTCCAGTTATCCCCACCCCTCCCCTACACTAGTCATCCCAAATTCTCTAAATTTTTCCTCATTGAACAATTGGCTCCTCATTACCTTTAACTTCTGAAGCTGAGAGAGATTTGCTAGTCAGTGCTACTACATACCTTTGTAATCAGACTCCTTCAAACTCTGAGATTCCAAATGATTCTGATCAACTCAACAAAAGATGTCCATTTTGGGGTTCACTTAGTAAAACTAATTAAGACTACAATAAACTTTCTCCTAGAAAGATACACAAATGCACGTATACACACAGATTGATCACATATGACTTCAGAGGAACTCTGAAGCCCACTTATGGACTAGTTCCCAACACTGTCCAGCAGAACTTTTTGCAAGGGTAGAAATAGTCTATTTCTGTGCTGGCTAATATGGTAGCCACTAGTCACATGTGGCTACTGAACATCAGAAATGTGACCAGTGTGTCTAAAGAAATGAATTCTTTTTTTTTTTTTGAGGCAGAGTCTCACTTTGTTGCCCAGGCTAGAGTGAGTGCCGTGGCATCACCTAGCTCACAGCAACCTCAAACTCCTGGGCTCAAGCGATCCTACTGCCTCAGCCTCTCGAGTAGCTGGGACTACAGGCATACGCCACCATGCCCAGCTAATTTTATATATATATTAGTTGGCCAATTAATTTCTTTCTATTTATAGTAGAGACGGGTCTCGCTTTTGCTCAGGCTGGTTTCGAACTCCTGACCTCGAGCAATCCACCCGCCTCGGCCTCCCAGAGTGCTAGGATTACAGGCGTGAGCCACCACGCCTGGCCTCAAACTCTTTATTTTGCCTCTCCATCTTACTGCCTCCAATCCTGGTCCTGGTGCTAGGAGGAAGGGGATGAGAGGGTTGGGAAGTACGGAGAGTCCCAAGCAAGAGCACTGCTTCTACAGTGTAGATATCTACAAAAAAGATAAAATAATCTCTTTGCCAGCTAGCAGGCCAGGTCACACTGTAATGACCCAGGGGCTTAAAGGAATTTGAGCTTGAGGATTTCTATTTCCCCTGCGAAGTTCAGGGCAAAAGACTGCAAAGAACTGCCTGAAACCAGAACTGCCTCCCTTCGTATACTATTAATATTTGAACTATTAATATTTGGGTTTCGAGTACTTAGCGATTGACCCTACTCTAATTTTTCAGTTGACACAAACAGATAATGTCCCCTTATGGAATCTCTTCCACAGTAACCACCCACTGGCTGGATTTCACGACTGGACTAGACTTAAGAATTAACCAACAGCTCAAAAATAGGACAGGTCACTTACTGTTGCTGCTTCTTCCAGGGCCTGTTTGTTTCCTCCAAGGGCTTTAAAAAAGAATATTTTATTTAGTTACTATCAGATTTTAATGATAAATCATCTTGCCTAATACTACTATATCTTTCCAAAACCAGTCTAGCCCTTAGTCTTTAACATTCAATAACCTTTACCATCTAGTCAATCTTTCTCCAAATTATTTCCCACATGTGCCACTGTCTCATGACTTTATGCCATGGTACTTAGTATTTTCTCTGCCTAAAATTCTCCTCTGTACTCAACAAATTTCTAATTCAGTCTTCAAAACTCGGCTCAAATATCACCCCTAAATCTGCTTATTTATCTATTTCAGCAGATCACTGCAAAGTGCTTAGTTTCTCACCCTCATCCTACCTACCAACTCAACTACTCAAAGTGTTCAAGTGTCCACCCCTGCCTCAGACTGAATTCCAAAGATGATATCCATTGCTTCTGGCAAAAATCTAGCAGACAATAGATGTACAGTAAATGTGTGGTGAATTAAAAGGTCTTTGAGAAATTAAAGGTAGAATAAACAGTTAGTTAGAGGTCCTCAAACTATGGCCTGCGGGCCACATACGGCCCACCGAGGACATTTATTCGGCCCGCCAGGTGCTTTTGCCTCACTGCCTGTCCTGCTTAGCAGCTGACTCGTCCCGGGCCCACAGTGGGCATGTGTGGAATATGCACCGCACTCTCCAACAGCCCTCCAAAGGTCTGAGGGATGGTGAACTGGCCCCCTGTTTAAAAAGTTTGAGGACCCCTGGAATCCTTATAGTCTTCTGTTAGAAACTCTCATAGCATCCTTTAAAACAGATAAGACCTCAGGCTTTGGAACCAGAATGCCTGGGTTCAAACAGAGAATGCCATTAACTAGCTTATGAGACCTTGACCAAAGTTACCAATCTCTCTGTGCCTTAATCTTGACATTTAAAACATAGGAATATTAATAATTAACTTGTAATGAGGATAAACTTAGGTAATGTATGTAAAACATTTGGTACAATATCTGGCATAGGCATCACCATATAAATATGCTTACTGACTGCTATTCTATTCTATCTCCTTTGTAGTACTTATGGGAATTATTTATTTATTTTTTTAATTTAATCTTTTTACTTTTATATTTATTTTCCTCTTTTTTTCAATGAAGTAGTGTTTTTTGTTTTTTTTTTGAGACAGAGTCTCGCTTTGTTGCCCAGGCTAGAGTGAGTGCCGTGGCGTCAGCCTAGCTCACAGCAACCTCAAACTCCTGGGCTCGAGCAATCCTGCTGCCTCAGCCTCCCGAGTAGCTGGGACTACAGGCATGTGCCACCATGCCCGGCTAATTTTTTTTTTCTATATATATTAGTTGGCCAATTAATTTCTTTCTATTTTTATAGTAGAGACGAGGTCTCACTC